>JAREIS010004481.1:0-11174 GCA_030060385.1 Muscicapa striata striata | reverse complement strand
TTGAAAGTATCTTCTTCACAAAAATTGCTGTCAAACAAGGAGGTACTGCAGGCAAACATGCACTCTATTGTACTCCTACTTTCTCATGGACTTAACTCCAAGCTAGAGCTACAAAGCATTGGGAGAAGTCTCCTTCAGCAGCTCCATCAAGGCTTCCTCACAATGAAGGTATCAGGTTGGTTTTGTGTTGCTCCAAATTTCCACTTTGTACATCAAGGAACAAACTCAGCTGTATAACCATAAGATTTCTAAAGAGAGACCTGGCTGTTTAGGGTTTACTGGTAATGACACATCATGTTCATGACATCAGGATAGAGGCACTAGGTGTGTGACATTCCAGGTTAGGACAAAGCTTAAACTCTTGTACTTTTAAGTACAGCTGATTTACATATCAGCAGCCACCTCATTCCTTAGACTCAAAATCTATTGCTAAAAACCCTAAATTTGTAGAAGAGAGTTTCACAGTGGTACTTAGATTTTCAAGTGCCTTCAGTTATTCTCAGTTCTTCCCAAGGACCTTCTCAAAGGTGCTGGCTCACAAGCCACAACACACAGCCACAAGCTCCCACTCCCACAGCAAACTCCAGGACTGAGCATGGAGTAGAACAGGAGAGCCATGCTTTCCCAGGCAGAGCAAAGGAGGAAAGAAATTAAGGCAGAGAAGGAGTGAGGGAATATCACAATTCTGTAGATCCTGTGCTGGTCCTGCCACATGGATAATGTAGATCTGGAGTAAACAATGAGAATGAAAGCAAGAAAGAGGGAAAAGGGAGTGAGAGGGCCCCATCTGCCCCACCCTGGTGCAGCCTCTATGTACAGTAGTCTTTGACACAGTTTTGTCATGCATGCAGAGCCAGCCCTTGAGTCCTGCTGCAGGGAATGAGTTGAGAGTGGGGACTGAGCTCAAGTCTCCAGGCAGAGCAGAAAGTTGGCTCAGGACAGTGCTGCTCCACCCTGCAGGATCCTCTTCTGATCACAACCTTCCTGCCAAAGCAGTCAGAATTTGGGCCAGAACTCTTAGGCTTGGTCCTGCATATTCAAATCACAGCTTAACTCATCAGCAGAGGGCTAAACCTCAAACACAATAGGGCATGTTAAAATGCCAAATACCTGACAGGTCTTGCTGACCATTCGCAACAACCTTAAAAGCGTGGGTTGGAGAGTTCTGAGATGGAGGATTCTGGAGATGGCTCAGACATTCAGGGTACAACCGTAAATATCAACGTCTAATGTCCTTCTGGAGAGAGACAGAACATTAGTGTCAGGACAACAATAGAAACAGCATGAAGCTGATTGAGGAATTTTAGCTGATATCAGGAAAACATTGTGCACCAGAGAGCTCAGGCACTGGACAGGTCTGTGGCTCATGGTCACTGTAGCAGGGGCTCAAGAAGCATTTGGACAACAGTCTTGGGCACATGGTGTGATTCCTGTCCTTCCTCCAAAGACTTCAGTTACCTAGAAAGTATTAACTTCAAATTCACTATATTGATTTCAGTGTAGCCAGGCCAATCAGTCGGAAGGGTTTGAAACAGATATTCCTTCAGACTGAAGGAATTATTCTTTAGATTCAGGTTGGCTACCTATATGCAGACATTTAAGAAAACAAACCTTCATTACTGTTCCTATATGGAAAGTACAGAAATCTGATCAGTCCTGAACAGCTGTTTGTGAGCATCCAACTCAAAGAAAACAATGTCCTTTGGAAGACAGATGAATTATCTCCACATGAGATTTAAGCCATTATAATTTTTCTCCAATTGGATACAACCAAGTAATTCTATTTATATCTAGCATGTGTTTCTTATAAAAAACCGGCCTGGCGATGCCAGAGACCGCTGTTGCGGCCAGGCAGGGGGCACCTCCCAAGCATCGCCTGGAGCTTGGCATGAAGCCCAAGCACCAGGAAGGCTGCCCGGGGGAGGGCACTGGGGCATCCCCGGCAGGCGGCAGCGCAGCAGCCACAGGGCAGCATCAGGCCTGCTGGAGGCATTGTCTCCTCCTCACAGCCCGACGGCTCCCGTGTTCCCATGGAAATCGTGCTGATGGAGAAGGTGGGCTCTGGCTGCCACTCCATCATCCAGCTCCTCGAGTGGTTTGAGCTGCCTGACAGCTTTCTGCTGGTGATGGAGCGTCCGGAGGGATCGCAGGATCTCCTGCAGTTTGTGCAGGAGCAGGAGTTCCTGTGCGAGGAGCAGGCGCGCTGGCTTTTCCGCCAGGTGCTGGAGGCCGTGCGGCACTGCACCGCCTGCGGCGTCCTGCACCGCGACATCAAGGCGGAGAACCTCCTCGTTGACCCGGAGAGCGGCGACCTGAAGCTCATCGACTTCGGTTGCGGCACCTTCCTCCAGGAGCGGGCCTTCACACGATTTGCCGGTGAGCCTCCAGCCCGGGCCCTGCTCCCAGTGCCAGGCACTGCACGGCCCCATTCCCTCCTGGGCTGCGGGCTGCGGCCTTCAGCCGGCTGCCGGCTCCGGGGGCACGGCATCTGCCCCGTGGCAAAGGGCAGCCTGCACAGGCCCTGCCGACAGAGAGGGGCTGCAAAAGCCGGGCCCCGGCCGCTCCGCTTGCCCGGTCCGCAAGGCCGTGGGCTGCTCCGCTGGCCTTCTTTGCCTTGCACAAGGGTTTCTTGGCTTTGGCCAGTTGCCTGGGGGACGTGGGCTGGCCTCCGGTGGAAGTCGGGACGGCCGACGCGGCCCCTGCCTCAGCCAGGAGGCCGGCGCCAGGCTCTGCAAGGCAGCGGCCTGCACCCGGACAGCGCCGCCTGTCTCCCCTAGGAACACTCGCGTACAGCCCGCCCGAGTGGATCGGCCTCGGCTGCTACCACGGCCATTCGGCGACCGTCTGGTCCCTGGGCGTGCTGCTGTACGTCATGGTCTGCGGGAGCCTCCCCTTCTGGAACGAGCGTGCCGTCGTGTCGGGGCAGCTCTTCTTTGAGCACCAGGTCTCTCCAGGTTGGTATCCGGCCTCAAGAAGGCAGGCTGTGGCAGATGGCGGCGCACAGCAGCCCGGCGTGGCCTCACGCAGCTCGGCGGGACGGCGATGAGCCCTCAAGGGCCGGCCGCAGGAGGCGGCCCGCGCCGACGGGCTCGGCGCGGCACGCGTGGCTGAAGGAGGTGGCCGTGTCCCGCCGTGCCCGTGCCCCGCACGGAGCAGAGTGGCTCGGAGTCCTGCGGGCGCCGGGGGCAGCAGCTGGGCAGGAGCCTTCTGCCAGTGACGGGCACTTTCTTGCTTCTCTCCCCAGAGTGCGAACATCTGATCCGCTGGTGTTTGTCCAAGCACCCCATGGACAGGCCAGTGCTGGAGCAGATCTTGTGCCACCCGTGGGTGCGGGGCGGGCGATTTTGACGCCTCGCCGGAGCCTCTGCAGCACCCAGTTACCACTTCCCACGCAGGACCCTAAAATAAAACAACCTCAAACCCATTGCGGGCTGTCAAGTCTGGTCCTTGTCAGCAGCTTCAGCTAAAGAAACCTCTTGGGAAAAGGGGGAATCCCAGTGCTGCCTTCAGCCTTCTAAAGAAGGCTTTCCATGCCTTTCCTTCAGCACGGTAACTTTGTGTCTTCTAGCACAGGCTGTACTACAGGTAGGAGGGCCTTTAACAAGCCAGGAAATGCAGCAGTGAAACAACAGGTGCCCTTTCAAGCTGATGCGGCCACTTGGTCTCCTGAAGTGAAACAAGGGAGGGCTCTGTGTGCATTTCAAGGGCCAGAGGGTGGCAGGGGCAGAGATGTTGCTCTGCTACCAAAGCTGTGAGAAGAACCAGAAGAACCAAAAGATCATTTCACGTTGAGGCCTGATGAACTCTTCGTCTTTCTTTCCCTCTAATGGGCAGCAGGCAAACGCAGGCCAGGCCTCGTGGCTCATGGCAGAGCCTTCTTCCTCCCCAGGGAGCCTCCTCACAGTAAGGGGGGAGCCCTCTCCAGCCCTGGACGCACCAGCGCAGCCCCCCCTCCCCGGAGCCAGGCCGCCGCCTGAGCCCCACGTGCCCTGAGCCAAGTGAGGATTGGCGGCCGTCCTGGCCACAGCGACAAGAAATCCATCGAGCTTCACACCTCTGACACAGAGCACCAGGAACAGCCCCTGGGTTAGGGTCAGTGCAGCGCTCCAAGCGATGGTCCCGCCACATCCCAGCAGGAGCATTCCCGTATGGAGCGGGGCGGGAGCGGCTCGGCCGCAATTGAAGGGCGCGGGCGGGGCGGGGACGGGACCTGCACAGGTGCGCGGGGCCCCAGGGCGCATGCGCGGGGCGGGGCGGAGGGGATTTAAACGGCGGGGAGAGCCCGGCTGTGCCATTTGCTGCTCGGTGCTCGTGGGAGGTGGCCTGGGCTCTCTTTCTCTTTTTATCTGTATTTCTTTTCTTCTGTATTTCTCTTTCTCTGTACCTGTCTTTTCTCCCCACTCTTCCTTCTCCCCTCTGGCCCAGCTCTCCTCTTCCCCCCACCATGCCCCTACGCACCCAACCCTACCTTACAGCTCTCTCCTCCTTCCACCCTTCCTTCCCCCAACCCTGGACCCCCCTGCCTCCTCTCCCTGCTCCCCTTACCCTCCCCCAGTTCTTCCCCACCTGCCTTCAGTCCTCCCCCTCCTTCCTCCACCCTCCCTTTCCCCCCACCGCACCTTCCCCTGTCCCCTCTCCCTGCTGCCCTGCACACCCCAACACCCCCACCTGCCCTCCATCCTTGGTCACCCCCCCCCCCGACCGCACCATCTGCCCCCCTATTCCCATCCTCCTGCCTCCCCTTTCCCTCTTTCCCCTGCAGTCCCGGGGCTCGGGTGCCAGAGAATAAAGCCCAGAGGGCTGGAGCCAGCGCCCCCCACCCTCCCTGCAGCCCCACACGGGGACTGGCCCGGTCTGCGGGTGTCCCCATGCCGGTCAAACACAGTGCCCGACACCGCCGGGGCTCCGCCTTTCCCTACATCACACTGGGGGTCCCCGGGTGGGTCGGGGCTGGGGTTAGGGGGGGATCCCCTCCTTAGGAGGGGTCCTGGGGGAAGTGGGGGTCAGGGTGGGCCCCCTCGTGAGGGAAAGGGTTCAGGGGAGAGGGGTTGGGCAGAGGGGGCACTTCCCCTTTGCAGGCCCTGCCCCCTCCCCTGGACCCTCCCCTCCGCCCGGGGCCACCCCGGCCCCTTCCCGGGGGCCCCCTCCTCTGGACCGGAGGGAGGGAGGGGGGTGGCTGGGGCCGTTCATTTGTCTGGCGATTTTGGGGTTTTGTGCCTGTTCACGCTGCAGAGTGACGTGCCCCCACCCTCCCTACCCCGCCTCCCTCAGCCCGGGGCCCTGTCATGATTGGAAATGCCGCGGAAAATGGCTCCGGGGAGGGATCGGTGTTGGGGTCATACGCAGGCAGTCCACTCGACGGATTAGGGGTCCTTGATTTTTCCCGCCCTTTTTGCCGCCATATTTAGAAGGTCAGGCCAGTGGTAACCGAGCAGCCATCTTGGGAGTGGCGTGATGCAATTTTCGCCCTACCTCGCCGCCATCTTTGGTAATGCACAAACCACTTTCGGTCTGGTCACCATCTTTGTTGTGGTACCCTTAAGGCCCCTCACAATGGCATCTTTCTAAGCCGTCTGCCTGATTTGACCCGACTCCGATCCTGCTCTCGCGCGATTTTCAGCTGCATTTCCCGAGCGCGAGGACGGAGCGGCAGCAGGCAGCTCAGGAGGGCACAGAGAGAGAAGCGAAGGCAAAAAGCAACGAGCCCCATCCCTTCAAAATATCCTCCTAAATGAATGTCCCAAAAAAAACCCGACCACAACTAAAAGAAGCCATGTCTCTAACAAAAAAACCAAAAGAAAACAAAAAAACCCTTTAAATAAAAATCTATTTATTCATATATAATTTATATTCATATTTATAATCTATACATATTTTATATATTCAATTGAGGTTGTATTAGAACACATATACAATATTATTTTTATTTATTTTTATATACATAATCTTTATGTTGCTAATATTTATTTCTATTTTATGTATATCTGTATCGTTATATAATATACAATATAATATTTGTATGTTTCTTATTTTAATATTATTTATTTAAAACCTGTACTTCTAACCAAATACAATCAAAAAACCCCTTTATTTTAAACGATATTTAAATATATGTTTCTATTTATATTTTTCATATTTATATCTGCAATAAATATAACTATATTATGAATATATTATAACGTAAGAATATATATCATATTACTTATGTCCTACATATATATTTATCCATATATTTTTATATATATACACTTACATATATTTATATATGCATTTATACTTTTAATTTTATATGTCTTTATATACTTATTGTATATTTGTATATTTGTTTCACTTATATTATTTCCAAAAAAACCCTGCCTTTACCAAATAAAACCAATATATTTAAACTACATAAAATATTTTTTATTTCTATTCTCGTATTTATAATTTATATTCATACATTATGTTTTATATTTGCATCATTTATATTATATATTTAATAAAAATTTGTTACCTGTATTTGTTTATATTTTATATTTATATTTGGGGTTTTTGAGAGTTTCTAAAGGGTTTTTTTGGGGGTTTTAAAGGCGTTTTGGGGTTATTTAAAGGGATTTTGTTTGGAATGTTTTCGGAATTTTGGGGCTTTTGGGGTTTTTTAAGGGGATTTTAAATGAGTTTTTTGGTTTTTTTAAGGGACTTTAAATATTGGGTTTTTGTTAAGGGTTTTTCTAAAGAATTTTTTTGGAGAAATTTTGGAGTTTTTAAAGGGGTTTTGTGCTATTTTTTAGAGGTTTTATAGGGTTTTTTTGGAGGGCTTGAAAGGGAAATTATTGGGCTTTTTCAGGTTCATTTCAGGAGGGGTTTAGGGGTTTTTAAAGTGTTTTGGGGGGTTTTGGAGGGTTTAGAAGGTGATTTCAGTGTATATTTAGGGAATATTCAATAGTTTGTTGAGACTTTTTTCAGCTTTTTGGGGTTTTTTTTAGGATTTTGGAGGGATTTTTTTGGGGTGTTTATGAGGGTTTTCAAATTATTTCTTTTGTTTTTTGGGAGTTTTTTGAGAGTTTTTTGAGGGCTATGGGGGGGTTTTAAAAAAAAAATTGAGTCTTGTGGTTTTAAGTTAGTTTTGTGTCTTTTGCTTTCTGGTGGGGCAGGGAGCGGAGCTGGCAGGGCTCCGGGTCCCAGCACGGGAGCCGGCCCGGGCTGAGCTCCGGGAGGAAGAGGCCCAGCCCGGGATGACTCCCGCCCCGGGGGAAGGACCCGGGGTGGACTCGGCTCAGGCCCGGCACGGGCGAGGAGAGCCCGGACCCGGGAAGGCCTCGGAGCGGCCTCGGACCCGGTGGGGGGAGCCCGGCCCGGCTCGGCCCAGGCTCTGCGTGGCGGCAGAAAGAAGTCCAGCCAGCTCATCTCCACGTGGTAGCCACGTTTTCAGCATGGCTTCAGCCTGGCTCCTTGCCGTTTGGATACAAGTTCAACTTTGGGTGCTTGAATGAAACTTCGGATTTCCTGAGCTCCCCAGAGCGAGAAGCATGAAGCAGGAAGAATTACAGAGGCCAGCAGAATGAAGTTCAAAGTCATAGAAGGAGAGATGGGAAAGTCGCCACTGATAAGTAGCTGAAAACCTTTTTTTGTAGGCTTTAGAGGATCGTGACTTTACTTAAAATTCCTTTAAACTGTAGAATATACTTGGGGAGGTTAAAAGTGCCTGAGAAGAAGACCTTTTTTTGCCCTGAGAAATGGGCCTCGGGAAGTAGAGCTCTCTGTCTTTGGGACTGGAATTGGACAGAGATATTTGAGTGGAGAGTGAGATGAAGAGTCTTTTTGTGTTCTCAGCAGCCTGCCTTTAAAATGACACCCCATGTGTTTTCAGCAACCCATACACAGCTCTAGAAGGACTGTAAAAATGGGAGGAAAAATCATAATTTGTAGTTTCCGGGTGGGTGCAGATTATGAGAGTGAGACACCCTCTAAGCCTAAACAAAAAGAAGGAGCTTCTCTCTCTTGATTGAACTGAAATGATTATTTAAGTGAATAACTGACCAAGTTTTTTTCTGTATGTTGCTGGTATGAAGAAAGGGGAGGAAGAAATAATCTGGAAATCTCATTCTGAATTGTTTTGTGTTGTTAATAAATTTCTAGTTCCCTGTTTAAGCTTTGAGCCTGCTTTGTCTTTACTCTAAACTCGATCCCCTAATTTTAGTTTCTTTTGTGGTTTTTAAAAGGATTTTCGGGTGCTATAGAAAGTTTTTAAATTGTTTTAGGGTATATTTTAGGCATTTTTAAAAGTTTTAAAAATTTTCTTAGTGTTTGGGGGATTTTTTGAGGATTTTATGAATTTTTGGGGGTTTTTGGGTTTTTTGAGGGCTTTTGGAAGGGATTGGTTTTTGGGGGGTTTCAGGGATTTTTGGGGTTTTTTCAGGGTTTTGGGGACTTTCTGGGTTTTTTGGGGGGGTTTTTGGGGGGGGTTTGGTTTTTTGAGGGATTTGGAGATTTTGCGGGCATCTTTTGGATTTGTATGGTTTCTTTTTTTTTTTTTCCTTGTTTTCGGCCTTTTTGTTTTGTTTTGGCCTTTTTTTTTTTTTTTCAGATTTTTGTTTTTTTGTTTTTTTGGGCGGGGTTGGATTTTTTAATTTTAAACTATTTTTTTTTCACTTTTTCTCCCCAAAATTTCCCTCCCTGGGTCTCTTTTTTCGAGCGCTGCAACAAGGAGATGCTGGAGGGCACCGAGACCCCCAGGGACACCCAGGACTTAGTGGGAGGAGCCCAAAAATTTTGGGGACACCTCCCCCCCCGAAAACCATTAACCCCCATCGGAACCTTCCCCCGTTTCCGTGTGGAGTTTTTGGGAATTAATTCAGAATTTTTTGGGGAGGTTTTGGGAATTTGGGAAGGGGGACCCTAAAAAATAAAAATACTTTCTTTAAAAAAAAAGGGATTTGGGAAAAAAAATGGGGAATTTCACCCCAAAAATGGTGAAGGGGAGCCCCAAAAATACACTCGGGATGAGGTGGTTTTAGCCAAAATCGGGGAGTTGGCCTCAAAATCTCCCAGAATTTGGGGAATCACCTCAAAAATCCACCTCGGAGATTGTTGCTCGAGCCAGGGTGGGCTGCAGTACTGGGTTGTGTACCTATACTATATAGTATAAGGTATATTGGGGAAAAATATCTTCAAATCATTTTTTTGTACTTAGAAACATTTCCTGAATAAGAACTTTTGTGTGATTATATTACCCAACAGTAATAGAAGACCCTGAAAATCATGGTTCAGTTTATATTCAGAAGTAAGACTTGAAGGACACTTTTGCTACTGCCAGGCAGAAAAACATAATAGAACTATCCTGCTTTTAAAAAACATATCATGAAAATATTGATATCTAAGTGTTTTTTATCAGATCTGTAGCAATGATAATATTTCACAGAAGTGAGCCATTAAATAATTACAAGGCATCAAAAGTAGATACAGCTTTTGCTACATGCAAAGCCAGTTATTTCTCACCTTGCCCCAGTTTTTTATTTGAGTAAGAAAAGCAACTAACTAAAACGTTATGATTTCAATAGAAGGGATTAATGATACGTTTGCCAAAACTTGATTACAAAGTCCTTTGAAAGAACAATAATTCAAGAAGGTCTTGTTATGCTGTGAGGCAAATCCAGTCATATTTCTAAGTGAGCTCCATAGAGCACTCAGTAATGAATGTAATTCTTTCCTTGGCCATTTAGAGGTTATTCTATTTTCCTTTTATCTAGGTATTATAGACTCAAGTATATTTGCTGCAATAAAGTGCCTTGAAAGCAATTTAGCAATGATATTTCCATGCTCTTAAACACATCCAACAGCATATACATGCCTACATGACATCAATAACGTTTTGAGGACCCAGTTCTCTTGAGATATCTATGCAAAGGATGTACATGGACCTTTGCAACTCACTATCAGATTATTGTAAAAATGACTGTGGCATAACTTTATGATAAGAAAGTGACCCAACTATAGTGCCATGAGATCTGCACTCAGGACTCCAATCCTGTAATACTACATCAACATTTTCCTTAAAGCATGTGGAAGAATGGAAAATTAATGTCAGAAGAGAAATGTCATAGAAAAATGCTGCATTTGGGGATTAAATAAAAAGAGGCAAGAAAAGCCTTACAGGAAGCCCTTCCTTTATTTGTAAAGGCAGTGAGCCTTCTCAACTTCCACTGAAATTGCTGTGGTTGTGCTTGGGACTTTTCAGGAGCAAACTCCAAAGGTGTTCTCACCAGCTTTCCCACAGCACTAAGCTCTCCTCCAAATCCATAATATGTATTCAGATCACACATTGCTGCATTGTCAGAAGCAGCACTGGCTTTTGGCAAATACTTCTATCATTAGCCCAGCTGATTTCAAAGAAAGTGAATTGGAGTAGCATTAAAGCATTTCTCTTGCCTGTTAAAGTCAGAAAACTCCTGATGTAATCTAGTAGCATCTACCTAGAGAGCAGCAGAGATCTAACAGGACTTGTTGAATTTTCCAACTGGGTCATATGAAGTGTAATTTACTTGTGGTTTTTTAAGGCACAAGCTTTTCTATCTTGGTATGCACTCAAAATATAGATGCTTTTCAAGAGGTATTTTTCTCCTTTTGAAATATCATCCAAATGACTAAAGTGAGACAGAAGCTGTAGACAGCTGTGAGAACACCTACCTGGTTACAGATGATCACAGAAAGCAAATATTTCACCACTTTCACTGGTTGCTCTAAAAGAATACAGTGTTGCTGATGGTAAGACTGAAATCTTGTATTGCCTTTTACTGACAAGATGTTGTTGAAGGTTGGGATTGTGTTCCTTCAATGTATGAGTGGGGAGAATTTTTCCCATTGTAATGCTAACAGAACCCGCCGGCTGTGCCCAGGGTTTTGATGGCCCTGGATGGGCGGGTGGGTGGGACCGGAGCTACCCGGAGGGGAATGCGGATTTCCGGGAGCGGGGAGGGGCGGAGCTACTCAGGGGGAGCACGAGGCTTCTGGAGGGGCCCGGCTGTTTCCGGGGGAGAGAGGGGGAACTTCTCAGTCTGCTCGGCGGGGTGAGGAGGGAGGAGACCCGGGAGCCGGCTGCATTTCAGCTGCCCAGCATCTGCCCTGCTACCTCGGGAGGCGCTGCTGACCACCAAAGACCAAATACTTCCTACCTCTGGGAATACAACTGGTCATCT
>JAREIS010004478.1:0-10087 GCA_030060385.1 Muscicapa striata striata | reverse complement strand
GATGCTTCAAAATCTGTTTAGACATTGGGGACTCAAGAGATGTCTTGCATTGTGAAAATTGCTTTATGAATGCTTTTGATTGATTTTGTCATTTTCTGTTCATTTAGTTGCCTCAACCATTTAATTTTAAAATCCTTAAAAGAAGCCTTCTTAATTAATAAAGAAATGGGGAGTTGTGGAAATTCTGAAAGGCATTCCCAATTTGGGAAGCCCTAACCCCACCCTTGGATACTCCCATGTCCCCTGGTAATTGGCCTCTGATGCTTCTTCCCCACCCTGTTAATCCCATGTACTTATCCTGGGCCTCACAAAGTCCTTTGCCTTTGCTGTCTGAACCATGGACGGTGCACACGCGTGGCTGAAATAAACATCTCTGTGAAAACCCAGCAAAGGCCCTTCCTGCTTTCTTTACTTGCTATCACCCCAAGCAACAACCAGACGCCTGTGGCAGCCGGTAGCTCTAGACCGAGGAGCATCGCGATGGTGATGCCCGTTACCACCGCTCGTTTTGGAGCCGGTCTGGTTCCTCGAACTGGTGGTACACTTCTTCGTCCTCACGATACAGGATTCTGGGGACGATTAGAACTTGGACACAAAAGTCGTTAGAATGATCGAATTTGTCAAGGGATACACATGGGCTTACTCCGGATTGTTGACAGACCCACATTCCTGATGCAGCTGGGATCACCCACTGGAACTTCCCCCCTTTTAGTTTGACGAATTCTCGGCAGACGTCGCCCATCTGCTCTGCCAAGGTTGCATTGCCAAAGCATTTGCCTTGGCCCGTAACCTGACTTAGGGTAATGCTACTCCTAGGGGTGTCCCATCTGCATTGGCGTGGATTGTCTGACTTTGAAAAGATGAATGGGAGATTGACGGCAACACCTTCGTAAAAAGGGGGTTGTGCATCATAGCATAACCAGCATGATTCCGTGAGGTTCGGGTTGGATGTGTTCAGCGATACGAAGGTAGCATTTAACACGTTTAAAAATGGATCAGAGAGGGTTGCTTTGCCTAGGAGATCGGACAGGGAGAAGGTAGATTCCTGCATTTGTGTTTTGTGCCTAGAACTACGGTTGGCTGCGATCTCCTTCCTGCCCCCCTCCCTTTACTGGACGGGCAGCGCGGCCCCGCCGCAGGGTGCCAGGGGTCTCCACAGCCAGGGCGGCGCGGCTGTGGCGCCGCTTCCATGGCCGGGGTAGAGGAGGAAGAACGGCGGCGAGGCAGGGCGCGTTTCTTCCTCCTCCGCTGCCGCCGCTGCTGCCGCCTCCCCGGGCTTGGGACGCTGCTCCATGCCGGGGGGTGGCTCTGCTCCGGCCCCACTCCCGTCCTGGGAACTTTCCGCCGCCGGTGGCAGCAGTGCTGCCCGCTCCGCCTCCACCATTGCTTCCCCCACTTGAACTAGGAACACCAGTGTGACTGACAGAGCCCACTCCGCGCTAGCTGTTTTTATTTCCTGCCAGTCTGTAAGTGGGGTTTGATCTGTCCCTGCTGTCTCTTTAACCCATGCGGGAGCATTGCAGCTAGTGTTCTTAAAAGCCACTGCTCTGTTTTTGTTAAAGTTTAAATCAGTATCAGAATCTTCCTCTGACCATATCCTGGGCCGTCCGTCCGAGCTCCATTCGGAGTCTGACTCGGAAGTCGACTGGCTCGCCACTTCTGGGTTGCAGAGCTTTTTCTTTGAGCTCTGCCCCCAGCTCATCTTGCAGGGGTCGGGCCTTTTCCTCCCCCTGGGCTCTCCCCGCCTCCCGCTGGGGGAGGTTCTTGCCTTGAAAGGCCTGTTGTAATATGAGCTCTCCGATTGATTTTAAGCTCCGTCTCAGGAGTCGCCCCTTCTCCCCGCTCGGTCGCGCATGCCCTGTTCAGCAAGCCGTCCCTGCCTCCGCCCTCTGTGCCTTTGTTCTGCCCCAGACCACGCAGCTTGGCTCCATTTCCAAAATCATATGGCGGGGGTGCCTTATTATCAGCCGCATTGGACTCTGATATTATAGCAGCATTCCGCGCCTCCTCTGTCAGCCCCTGTCAAAACCTCCGCGCGCGCTCTCCCCCCTCCTCTGATGGCAGTGAGTCTGGTTCCAGGGGACACGGGGGGGATCCCGGAGCTTGCGCCTCTGCGCCCGCCGCCAGTTCAAACCCTTCCCTGGTTTGAGTTGCAGTCCCAATTCCCAGCTGCGGTGCGGCTAACAGACAAGTCCGCGCTGCTCTCCAGGCATCTTGTTCTGTCTGTGCCTTTTGCAGAGCTTGGATAACTCCGCTCTATGCTTTAAGCGTTTTTCCTGAGCCTGAGGACATGGTTTCTTCGGCCAGAACTTGTGTGTATCTATCCCATATCCCTGGATGAAGGACATTCACCGGACTGTCTATTGCACCCATTTTCATCAGCCTCCGCATAGCAAGGGTAAAATCTTTAAGCTTACAATCAATATTCTACTGACTGTGGACTTCACTTACGACCTTCGCGACAGCCTCCATAGTCTCGCGGGTTCAAGGACGTCTCCTCTGCTGCACTAGTCCAGCTGTGCAGCTGCTGGGTCTTGTCCAGGCGATTCCCAAGCCCGGGGCAGTCGTATCCCGGGTTTTCGGCACCACTTGTTGTGGGTGACCTGGTTCAATACCCAACACGGGAACCCAAACCCAGGGTCCCTTGGTCCATCAGCTCCAGGACACCAATGTGGTGGACAGCAAAATGGCATTTATTGAAAGGTTACAAGGGTTTATATGGCTTAGGGTGGTCAGTGGTCATTTCCTGCGGCTCATGTTCGGGTGGGTGTCCTGGTTCAGAGCAGAGGTCAGACAGGGAGAGGGGAATGGGTTCCTAACTGACCATTACAGCCCGAGATCTTCCGCTCGCATCCCTATCATTCCACAGTGAAGAAAGCGTTCTACACCAGCTCCAGCTCTGGGGAAGGGCAAAGGGGGCACCCCAAAATCTCAGGGGAGCAGAGAGATCACCCAAATTGATGCACAGAAAAATTTTATAACCCACAATGTAAGTTACAGGTATGTATTTTATACAGCACTGAGGTGCATGGGGGATAGCTCCTCCAAAAACATGCACACCTTTGTCGAACTGTGCCACTCTTTTTATTCTCTACAAACTAGGATTGCACAATGCACATAATACAAATTAATTTTCTAACTCTACCTGTCCCTGCTTCATACTAAAATTATCTCCACACCTCTTTGCGACTGTGCACTGCTCCTTGTTGTCACTGGGGTGGTCATCTGGGGTCTTTGCGATGACACAGACAGTCTTCTTGTCAGTTGAACTTTTCACCTCTCCTTCTTTGCATATTAGTCTATTGCTTTCCAGACCTTGATACCAGTTTGTGCTGGCTCAGGGGTCTAAGGAATCCCCCTTATCTGGAAGGGGCCTCTCTCTTCCATCCTGTTTGAGCATTCTTGTCCCTCTATCTTATCTTGAAGCCTTGCTCTGTCCTCTTCTTCTTGCAAAGACAGCAAATGTTAAGCACTCATAGAGTCTTGTAAGCCTCCTTCTAGTTAAAGCATCTTCCTGTAGTTTTACCATTAATGCTTCATTTTAATTTTAATTTTACTTTTAATTCCACCTGTTTCAGTTTCACAATGACTCCTTGGTTCTACAGACCCTATAGCTTCATCCTTGACCCCTGGTTCCATAGGTGTCCTGAGTTTCACAATGGTCCCACTGATTCCCTGAGACACCAGAGTGTCACAATGGTCTCTTTGGTTCCATGGGGCTCCTCAGTGTCACCATGGTGTCCTTGGACCTTCATTGTTACAACTGACCCATGGTTCCATGAGGTTCTGCAGTGTCACCATGGTCGCTGTCAGAGGCTGGATGAGATCAATGTCCTAGACACCTCGGGATGAGCTGTCAATCAGTCACACAGTGGGCTGGTGCTGACCCAGGCTCTGATTGCCTGAGGAATTGCAAGTCCCACCTGGGGGGAGGCCCATGAAGGCCCAGGGGCTTAAAAAAACACAGAGCAGGAGCCCGAGCCCCCAGCACGGCCCCCGAAAACATTTCCATATTAAAATAGCTCTGGGCTGTGGCCCAGGAGAGATCACTTGACCATCTGCAGGCCTGGGCAAAATATGAACTCTTTCACTGCCCAGAATGTGACTTGCAGACACTTTGTTCTCTCTTCTGAGTGAAAGAAGAGGACCAAGATGAAGACAGGCACAGAAACAGCATGAAAACACCAAGGTCAGACAGAAGGAAGAGTCAGGTCTATGATGACAGAAGAAGTTGAGTTGTGGACTGAAATGTCCCTATTTTTAAGCTGTGGAGAAAAGACTCTTGTCTCCCTATAAGCCATAGAAAATGCATTATGATGAAATGTTTTATCTGTAGCGCAGAGGCATTTGTGCTAATGAAAGCAGATGTTGAAATGGCTGTGATCCCACGAGAAATTTGAATAGAGAGGAGAGAGATGAAGATCCCTGCTGTCCCCCAGGGAAGAAAAAAAGACCTCTGTTTTCTAAGATGGAGAGAGCTTCTGTTTGAACTATTATAATCTTTAAAGTGTGCCCCATAAGTTGACCTGCTCCTTAAAAACTGTTAAGGGAAAACTGTAAGTTGAGAAAGGGATTTTTACACAGTGGTCAGATTTACATTCTCCTGAATGGCTGTGACATAGAGGCCAGGAGAAAACTGTTTTCTTGTAGAAGAATCTCCTTAGACTGAAGAGAGGTTCTCCTCACCCAAGTAAACTGGTGAAAAGGTATTTTTAGAGGTGGTAAATGGACCGATCTGTTTCTGTACATTATCAGTGCGAAAGAAAAGAGGTTGTAGGGGGAAGAGAAGTATTCTGAAAGTTTTATTCTTAGGGGTTTTTTCCTTGTAGTTTCTAGTAATAAAGTTTTTTTTTGTACCCTTTAAAGTTTGAGCCTGTTTGCCTTCCTCCTAATCCTTTCTCACAGCAGGAATTGAGTAAATAATACTAGAGGGTGCACTGGCAATTTGGCCAATGCAAAATCCATGACAACCTTAAAATTGAACTCTTCTTTCTTGACCTCTTCAGATCAAGAATTCAGTGAGAAAAACCCATAAATATTTTTTCAAAACACGCAAACAAGAAAAGACCCTGGGAATAATTTAAGTTTTCAATTCTTCTGTGGTTAATTAGAAAGATTTCAGAAGTGTATTCAAAGTGAATATACTATATTGAAAACAATGTGAAGATAAGTGTTTTTGTCCTGCTTTCTTTTCATATTTATAGATTGACACCAGCAATGTCCAATTGATATTGAACCCCTGAACTTTCTAATGCAGTCTGAATAGATATGAAAATCAAGTCCCTCATAGCCCAAATAAACAACAATTTGTCTCCCGCCCCCCATAATTTCCTTCAACTGTGGGACTTCTATGGATCAGGAATGTTGTGGCCAGCAGGACCAGGGCTGTGATTCTACCCCTGTATTTGGCACTGGTTGGCCAGCACTTGGAGTGCTGTGTCCAGTTCTGGGCCCCCAATTTAGGAAGGACATGGAGGGGATGGAGTGTGTCCAGAGAAAGGGCACCAAGGCTGGTGAGGGATCTGGAACACAATTCCAGTGAGGAGCGGCTGAGGGAGCTGGGGTTGTTTATTTTGGAGAAGGCCCAGGTGAGACCTCATCACTCTCTGCAACTCCCTGACAGGAGGGTGCAGCCAGGGAGGGGTCTGGCTCTTTTTCCAGGGAACAGTCACACAGGACAAAAGGACAAAACCAGAAGCTGCACCAGGGGATGTTTAGGCTGGACATTAGAAAATATTCTTGACAAAAAGGGTGCTTAGGCATTGTAATGGGCTTCCCATGGAGGTGGGTGAGTCACTGTCCCTGGAAGTGTTTCAGCATAGACTGGATGTGGCACTGAGCGCCATGGTCTGGGTGACAAGGTGGTTTTGGGTCACAGGTTGGACTTGATGCTCTCAAAGGTCTTTTCCAGCCTGGGTGATTCATTGATGATTGTGACACTGCAGGGCCCTGGGAAAGCAAGGGGCCATTGTGACACTGTGGGGCCTCTTGGAACTGAGAGGACCAGAGTGACACTGTGTACGACATGGCACCACAGAGCCAAGGGGCCACTGGGACACTGTGGGGCTACATGGAAGCAAGGAGTCCATTGTGACAGTCTGGGTCCTCGTGGAACCACAGAGGCCACTGTGACACTGCAGGGCCTTGTGGGACCAAGGGGCCATTGTGCCACTGTGGAACCAAGGAGAACCTTGTGAGAGCCTGGGGCCCAATGGAATCAAGGGGCCATTGTTCCACTGCAAGGACTCTTGGAACTAAGGGAACAATTGTGACACTGTGGTGCCCCATGGAACCAAGGGTCCCTTGTGACACTGCAGGATCTTGTGTAACCAAGGGCTCCATTGTGACACTGCAGCACCAAGGAATTCATGGTGGCACTCGGAGGCCTCATGGAACCAAGAGACCACAATGACACTGCAGGGCCTTGTGGAACCATGCAGAGCATTGTGACAGAGCAGGACCTTGTGTAATGATGAGGCCGTTGTGTCAGGGCTCCATGGAACCAAAGGACCAGTATTTCTCCTCAGGGACTGATGGAATGAAGGAAACATGTTTGGCACCGTGGAGTCCCTTGGGACCAAGAGTCCATTGTGACACTCTGGAACCAAGGAGAGCATTGCTGCACTGCAAGACCTCATGGAACCAAGGATCCACTGTGACACTGAATGGCCTTGGGGGACAAAGGAACCTCTGTGACACTGCAGGGCTCAAGGATCCAAGACACTTTGTGACACTGGGAAGACTCATGGAATCACGGAGACCATTGTGACAGATTAGGGCCTCATCGAACCCAAGTGACGCCAAATTGGTTGGGAGTCCAACCTCCCTGGAGACCTGCACAGGCTGGATCCAGGGCCGAAATCCAAAAAGTGAGGTTTAACAAGACCATGTTCTGGGTCCTGCATTTCTGCCACAACAACCCCGGCAGTGCTTCAGGCTGGGGACAGATTGGCTGGGCAGCAGCCAGGCAGAAAATGACCTGGGGGCACTGATGGCCAGCAGGCTGGACATGAGCCAGCACTGTGCCAGGTGCCCAACTCTTCACTGGCTGGGCAGCACCTCGAGTGCTGTGTCCAGTTCTGGGCCCTCAATTTAGGAAGGACATGGAGGGGCTGGAGCATGTCCAGAGAAGGGCAACAAGGCTGGTGAGGGGTCTGGAACACAAGTCCTGTTAGGAGGGGCTGCGGGAGGTGGCGATTTTTATCCCTGAGAAAAGGAGGCTGAGAGAGACAAGGTGGTGTCAGGGCACAGGATGGACTTGATCTTCAAGGTCTTTTCCAGCCTGGCGGATTCTGTGATTCTCTGAAACCACCCCTGGAGCAGTTGCAGGATGAGCCCTGGGCCTCCTCTTCAGAAGGTGCAGCAGCCCAGGTCCCTCAGCTTCTCCACACAGCCCCCAAAAGCCCATCCTGTCAGTCCTGCAGAGCCTCTCAGCCCCCTCCTCACTGCCCAGAACAGGGAGCCCCACACCCAGACACACCAGCCCAGATGTGCCCCCCTGGCCTGCGGTGCCTCTGGCAAGGGAGCAGCACAAGGCACTGCAGAACCCTGCAGACAATTCCTGAAACACTCGTAGGGTGATCCTGCAACCCAAGGGACATTCTCATGGTGCCAGATCAGGAACAGAAATGGGGAGTGGGGCCGGAGAGGAAAGGGAAAATAGGATGGGCTGTTTGCAGGGAAGGGGAAGGAATAGGTGTGGGTGAGGGGAAGACATCTGGATGAGGAAAGAAGAAAGAAAGCAAAGGTGAAGCAAAGGAAATGCTCAGGGCAGATTGGGGGTGGCTGCCAGGCAGCCCTGGCTCTGAGCAACAACATCTGCAGTGGGACAAGAAACTCACAGCTGATGGGAAAAACTTTCTGGCTGACGTCAGAGACCACAACAAAACTGAGTGGTTTCCCTGCTGTCCCCTAGCCCTTGCTGGCCCCAGGGGCTGATGGCATTTGTGCTCACTCAGCTCCATCTCCCCACAGCAGCACCATGGGGTGCTGATGCCTGCTCTGTGCAATGCAAACAGGGGCTCCTGAGCCAGTGCTGCCGTGGCTGTGCCTGCAAGGATGCGGCACCTGTGTGAGTGGGAGGGCCGGGGCCCGCAGAGGGGATGTTGCTGGCAGGCATGGGGAGCCTGAACTGCCCTGGGGGGGTCCAGCGCAGGGGGGATGGATCAGCCCCTGCTCTGTGCTCCTTGCCAGGGTGTCCCCTTGCAGGCCCTGCAGAGCCCCCGGCCATGCTGTTTGGCCCCCAGCCTGTCCACGGGGAAGCTTCTCTGGCTCAGCATTGGCCCTGAGCGGCCCTGAGAGGCCCAAGGAGCCTGGGCTCCCGGGCCCCCTGCCCTGAGGCCCCCAAAGGCTGCCCCAGCAGTGCCCATGGCCTGTCCCCCCCGCAGCCCCGGCACTGCTCACCCCCGGGGCTGTCCCCGGGGCCCCAGAGCACCCCAGGCCAGTGAGAAAACACGAGGGGCAGGGGGGCCCAGCAGGGATGGCACGGAGCAGCCATAACACATGCGCTGCTTCTGCTGGCACAGATGATCTGCCCCCCAGCTCGGAATAAAGACACCTGCAACCGAAAGGGAACAAAAAGGACACACAAAAACTTTTCTTGTAGATGGCATGGGGGTGCTTTTTTCCTACTTCCTGAGTGAGAATTTTCCCATTGTGATGCTATCCACAAGAATGCCCGGGGTTTTTGTGATGGCCCGGGAGGGGGAGGGGGGGGACCGGGGCACCAGGGGGCCCCGAGGGTTTCGGGGGGCTGCACGAGAGGAGGCGGCTGGGTAGGCACTGCTGTTTCAGCGACGGAGCGGAGAGGGGGGAAATCCCCCTTCTGCAGAGAAATGGCAGAGAGGCAGACAGCAGGCCCCCACTGCAATCAGCGGGGCCCGCACCCGGAGGAACGTGACCCCCAAAAGACCAAACGCTCCCCCTTTGGCAATACAACTGATCTCTGACACAACAGTGAGTGAGGAGTGGGCCCCACCTGAGCCAGCCTGGCCCCGGGCCCCTGCTCCCTCCACCTCCTCGCCCCCACCTCCCCTCGGGCAGCACGGTTACATCCCTGAGAACGACCACAGACTGAGTGTGCCCAAAGAAAAGGGGAACTAACGGGGTTATTTTTTTTGGTTTGTCGGATTTTTAATACCTGCTGTTGTTTTCTACCTTGTAGTTAGATATAGTAGAAAGAGCTGTTACTTAACTTATCTCTGCCTGAGTCCTTGATTTGAACAATTATAACACTTAGAGGAGGGAAATTAATTTCTTTTAAAAGGGGGAACTCTGTTTATGGGACCCCTGTCTCGCCAGACGATTTTGCGCCCCTAACGGGGCGAGGGCTTTTAAGGTGAGTTAGACAGTGGGAAACCTATTGCTTCTATTTAATCTTTTTTTCCCTTTCCCGATATTCTCCCCATTTGCAAGCCTTATTAAATCCCCACCAATTTTGAGCTATGATCTGATTTGTGTTTGGGTTTTTTTGTCGAATTCATGGGTTTTAATTTTTTCTGGAATTGCACAGATGCAGGCTATTTGTAACTCTGTTTTGGGGATTATTTCAACATGGTTTTTTGAGGAAATTTGAATAAAGAAATTTTCCCCAACCCCCCATTTTTGGCTCCCCAATTTTTCCCAAGGATTCAATCTGCAATTTTGTAAATATTTTAGTGGGGGTTGGGCCTTTTTCTTAGCTTTCCCAAAAAAAAGGGAATCTGCTTGATAAACCTGAACATCTGCCCAGGGTTGGTCCTGCCCAGGGAATGGGGTGCTCCGACCCTGCCCTTAGCAGAGATGCGGGCCCAGGCCTGCCTGCCCCGGGAATGGGATGCTCCCCAGAGCCTGGTGTGCCCCCACTGCAGAAATGAACCAGCCAATGAGTGGGGTTCTAGGAAGGAGATACGGGACAAGGCCGGTTGTGAAGGGAACTTCCAGCTAGTGAAAACCCTCCCTGCCTAAAAGGAGGTTTTGATGGTGCTGCAGTGGATTGTAGAAAATCTTCCAGGTTCCAGCTGGATCACGGGGCACCACAGCCAGCAGCAGTTGCCTGATAACAGGAAATCAAAAGATAAAAGGCACCTAGAATGGGTTTCAGCCAGGA
>JAREIS010004476.1:0-10935 GCA_030060385.1 Muscicapa striata striata | reverse complement strand
GGAAAGAGGATTTTAACCCTTTGGTTATTTTTTTTAATTGTGAAATGTTTTTGGAATATTTAAAAATATAGGCAAAAAAAAAGTTGGTTCCCTTTCTGTTTTTATTTAAATTCCAAACTTCCAAAATAAACCAATATTTTCTTATCAAAATTTCTTAATTTCAGACAACCAAATAAAAACTTTAATCTGCTTAGAAATTACAAAAATCCTGTAAAATCACATTTCTTTTTGCTGAACAATCTTTGGCAAATATTCCCCCATTCCGATGTTATAAAACAAAAAACCCCTTTTTGCAAAAAAGTTACAAAAAAATGGCTAAAAACCCCTTGAGAGGGGGTTCCTTTTGTCATTCACCACGGGTTACTTGGCTACAAGAGGCCCCGGGACCTCTGCAGAGAACACCCCGGGGGTGTGCTTAGGTCACAGCGCCCCCCCAGGCACCCCCGGGAAATGGGCCGCCGGGCGCAACACCGCCACGGCCCCCACCCTGAGGCCCCGCCCCCCCCGGGGGCAAACCCCACGGCCGGGGGCATCTTTTTAAAAAACCCCCCCCTGTCCCTGGGAATTTGGGGTTCCCCCCCCCGGGGTATTTACCTACCAAACGGGCTCGGAATCCAAAGTTCCAATCCAAAGGGGTTTGGAGGGGAAAATTTTCCCCACCCTCCTTTTTTTTTTAAAAAAAAAACAGCTGCAAGACGGAGGAAGTTGTATCCCCACGGCCCTTTTTTAAAGCCAAAAACTGCGGTTTAGGCAATTGGGGAAAAAACACCCCAAACAGACGGGCCCAATTAAAAGAATGGTCCTTTTCCTAATTAACCTAAATCAGACAAAGTATATTTACATGGAAAAAAGGGAAAAAAAGACTCTTTCATTGTTTTTTCCCCGGCGGTGACATGGCTGGAAAGAGACAAAACTCTAACGGTTTCAAGGGGACGGGGAATGGGGGGTTTTGGCTGCCACCAATGGGATAGGGACACGGGGGCTTGGGATCGAATACAGGAGCTCCTAAGGGCTCCAAGGTCATGGGGGAAGGCGGGGGGAAGTGGGAAGGGGATAGGAATTTGGGGGCCGGGAAGATGTCGGGGTATGTTAATCTTTTTTTTACCTCATTTATCAAAAACATGGTTTCCCCTGATACTCAGCAAGGGTTTCGCTGGTTGTCCTGACTTTTGGGGAAAAAATCAAGTTGAAATTCTTTTTTCCGTCCATCTTTTTCCCAAATGGAATTTCCGGTCACCGGGAATGGCTCCCCAAAAAAGGATCCTTTTCCCACCGAAAGAGATGGTGGCAGCAGAAAAGGGTGTGGGGGGCTTTCAGGGGGAAAAGGCTTCCTCAAGGTCCTGCAGTGCCTGACCCAACCCCCCCCCACTGGCCAACTACCTGCTGTCCTGGGCACAGCCAGGCCGGGTGCCACAAATCTCCCAAATCTTAACCAACCCCAAAGACCCAGAACCTCAATTTATTTGGGAGAACAGCAACCCATTGCGCCCCATGAGTTTATGTTTTTTGAACATTAGTTTAGGCCATGAAGGAGTTCAGTTTTGGATCCTGGCTCTTGGAGACTAAAAGAATGAGATCCTGCATAGAGCTGGGAACAAAGGTGTTTGTTGGCTGTGCAGTTTACAGGCTGCAAAAGTAAAAGTGGATTCCAGCACAGCCCCTTTCTTCTGTGGGACCACATGCTGAATGTTCACATTTTTGAAATGAGCTCTGTGAGGCTGATGTGTGATGCAGTTTGTCAGCTGCAAGGGGAAAACAATGTTCAGTGCTTACTTTTTGTTCTAGGACCTTTGTTATGGGAGCAATTGCTTGAGGTATTAACTTTTGAATCTGGGCTCTGCATGAGTGAAAGGTGATGGTTCATGCAGGGTGCACAACCCCATGTGGTGTCCTTTTTACAGAATGTGAGTTAAAGGTGGAGGCAGCAATAGCTTCTTGAGAGGGTACATTTGGTGACCAGTATTTACACTTGATACAGTTAATTTTGGTTCAGCAGTTGAGCATTATAGAAAGTATGTGACAGTACATTGAAAGCTCACAGCTCTTTTGCATGGTATTGTTGCTATCCTTCCATGTGGATGTGAAACCCAGCAACTGTTTTCTTGTTTCCAGATAAAAATTTCTTTGTCTTGCCTTCCCTACCCATACCTTGCCTGCCTTGCCTACCATTACTTTGCCCATCTTTGCCTTCACCTCCCTTGCCTTGCCCACCCTGTCTTCTCTTGCCTTGCCTTGCATATCCACCCCCCACTGTGATTTGCCTGCCACTTTCTTGCCTGAGTTTCTCTGCTCTGCTTTGGGGAGTTGCTTGGCTCTTGAACAGATGATGGTGTGCAGTGCTTTTCAATGGCTCTTCTCAGGGTGGCAGAGATCTCAGCCTTGCATGTACAGCCTCAGAAGCAGAATGAGGAGAAGACTCTGACAACTAAAGAGCACTGAGGAGATACATTCTGATATATTTTAACTTTACCTGGAAGATAACCCAGTGTTTGCTCTCCAGCCTTAGCACAGAGATGTGGCTTTCTCGGAGAAAGAGTAAAGATGCTCAGGGGAACATGAGGCACCTTGCCAAAATATTCCTTGTGTGTGTGGCAGATGTGGAGTCGGTGTGAGTGCCAGCAGCGTCTGCAGGGGAGCTGTGGCCAGTTCATGTGTCACAGTGTGGGGGTGGCACCAGGCTCCTCTGCCTCCCCACTGCTCAGAACTGGCTGTGAAACTCCTGGCTGTGGAACTCCTCCTCAGCCTGTGTCTGGCCAATCTTCAGCCTTGAGTCTTTCTAGAACAGTGTCTCCTGAGTCACGAGAGAGTCCAATTTCAAGTCCACACCCAGAGATCTACTGGGCAGCATAAAACAGTGTTCCCAACTGCTGTCCTCGAGAGCTGTGTCCCCCTGTGACCTGTGTTCCCTTCTCCCATCACAGCTTTGTTTTGCTGATGCCTTGCACAGGAGACTGCACTGGACTGCAAACACATGCTAACAGTGGCAATAGGCAACTTTATTTCCACAACTGAATCAATTTCAGCATTTGTGTGCATGCAGAGGAGGAAGATGGGCAGGACAGAGGACACCTTTGACCCTGAGGCTGCCTTTGCATCAGCAGGCACTGCTGCAGTACAAAATGGTCATGGTCCACTGCAGCCTGCATGGGATCCTGTTCATCCTCCTCCTGATGCCTTTTTCCCCATGAGGCTCAGCAGCATCTTGTGCACCCGATTTAAGAATTGCACCAGTATCTGGTAGGGATGTGGAGTGAACAGGATGTTTGCTTTTGTTGACACTGGCTCCTCAGGGGGGGCTGAGGTCTCTGGTGCTGGCGTGTCTCTCACAGCTGGTTCTTGAGGAGTGGGTGTAGAGCAGCCTGACTCGGTTGGTGTTGGCTCTATTGGCTCTGTTGGCTCTGGCTGTATTGGCTCTGGCTCTATTGGCTCTATTGGCTCTGGCTCCTCAAAGAGGGTTGAGCTGAAGGTTGGCTCTGGTGCTGTAGTGGCTGTTGCAGTTGCCTCTGGATATGGAGTTGGAGTGGAGCAGCCTGCCTTTGTTGGTGCTGGCCCTGGCTGCTCAAGAGGGGTTGAGAGGCAGGTTGACTCTGGTTCTGGAGTGGTTGTTTCAGCTGGGCACAGACCCATCTGGACCAGGATCCAGTTGTAGAAGTGCTGAGTAGAGGTGTAGACTCCTGTCCGTTTTGCTCTGGCACAGCCTTTTCCCCAGCTGGTCACTCCAACAAGCCAGAAGTAGCTGGCACTGTTATCCTTGCACACCAGAGGCCCTCCACTGTCACCCTGCAGCAGGGGAAAGAGGATCAGGGTGCTGTTGGGTGGCTGCTGTCAGCACTAGAGGCTTGCTTCTCTCTTGCAGCCCCTGCCACAGTTGTGTTCCTGGCACAAAAAGGCTCTGCTCAGGTGCTGGAGTCTCCAGAACCTCAGCTGGGAACAAGGTGGGTGTCTGTGAGGGCCCCCTCTTGTTATCTGCATGTGGGGGTCCGGGGTGTCCTTCTGGCCCCTTTGTGGGTGCAGGAACCCCCCTGTCCAGCCCTTTTGGAGCCCCCAGGTGAGGCCAGGGGGGTTTCGAGGCTGGAACCTGCTCCATGGCAACGTCTACCTCCACTCAGAGAAGAGATGGAAACTTTTAGAGAAACTGGGGTGTGAATTAGGTAGTTATCATGTATAAAAAGGAGTTTTTGGGATTGTGTATATTATCAGCCATGAGGTCAAGATGGAGGAAAGGGAGTGTGGTGCATTTTCTTCTTCTTCACATTCTCCATCTTGGAGGGGACACTGGGAATCACAGATTGGTTGGGGAAAAAACTAGACATAGTAATAAAATTCTATAGTATTGGGAAGTAACTGTAAACATAGGATACGTAAGTCAGTGTATAAAAGATAAGTCCAGCCCTTTGTGAGGCAGACCTTCGTCCCACACCAGTGATCCTGGATGGGCAGAGCATGGATGATCCAGCATCTGGACCTCTGGGCTGCTGGATGGGCTTTCTGGGCAGAGGGGCTGGCCTGGGGAACATGGGCACTCGGCAAGGAAACTCCACCAGTGCAGGGGAGCCAGGGGTGGAACAGTGGTGTGCCAGGCCCAGCACAGGATGGTGGGGTACCTTGCTGCTGGGGCTGGCTCCCAGCACTCGTACCTGGCAGGTGTCCATGCCCCCCTGAGGGTAGCCAGCACACAGGTTGTGGGTGTGGATGGTCCCGGCGTAGCGGCGGCTGCTGTTGACGTGCCGGATGTCCAGGAGACGCACCTTGGCTTCCTGCAGCACATCACTCACCCCCAGAGCTGGGAGCACAGGGAGCAATGAGCACCCAGCAGCTCCCTGTCAGTTCCACTGCCCTGGCTGGGGGTGAAGGCCTTCCCTAGGGCTTGGAGCAGCTGCTGAAGGGCTGTGTCCTCCCTGTCTGCCTTTGGGGAGCAGCCAAACCCATCTCCCCAGAGCCATACGTCCCACAGCCTGACTTGAGCCAGCAGCGTGCCCAGGTGGCCAAGAAGGCCATTGGCCCCTGGCCTGGATCAGGAATAGTATGGCCATCAGGAGCATGGAGGTCATTCTTCCCCTGTACTCAGCACTGGTGAGGCCACACCTCGAGTGCTGTGTCCAGTTCTGTCCCCTCAGTTTAGGAAGGGCCTTGAGACACTTGAGTGTGTCCAGAGGAGGCAACAAGGCTGGTGAGGGGTTTGGAACACAAACCCTGTGAGGAGGAACTGTGGGGTTGTTTAGCCTGGAGAAAAGGAGATTCAGGAGTGACCTTATCACTCTTACAGCTCCCTGAAAGGTGGCTTTGGTCGGGTGGGGTTGGTCTCTCTCACCAGGCAGCACTGAGCAGAAGACACAGTCTCAAGCTGTGCCAAGGGAGATACAGGTTGGATATTAGGAAAAACTTTTTCACGGAAAGGGTGATAAAGTACTGGAATGGTGTGCCCTGGGAGGTGGTGGAGTCACCATCCCTGGATGTGTTTACAAAGACTGGATGTGGCTCTGGGTGCCATGGTCTAGTTGAGGCCTTGGGGCATGGGTTGGACTTGATGATCCTGAAGGTCTCTTCCAACCCAGTGATTGTGTGAATTCTGTGAATCTGTGACTTTGCTCTCTGCTGTCAGGAAGCCCAACCCAGCTTGTCCTCTCAGGGAACAGGCCCTTTTTGTGAAGTCACCTTTTGCCCTGGCAGAACCCCAGCCAGCAATGTAGCAGGATTTGAGCTCGGACACGGTGAGCGAGGCGTTGGGCACGCAGCCGGCTGCACGTAGTCACTGCAGTGCCCGGGCTGGTCCAGCTGCAGCAGGGCGATGTCGTTCTGCTGCGAGGCCGCCGTGTACTCCTGGTGCACCAGCAGCTGCTTGATGTGGCGCACCTGAGCCTCGGGGCCCAGGTGGGCCAGGTGGGTGGCCCCGATGAGCACACGCCACATGGTGACGCTCCTGCAGGGCACACAGAGGGTGACAGGGAGCAGAGATGTGCTGCTGGGGACTTAGGATTTTGGCTTCTATATTTTTCATGGATTTGTAATCCTGTGATTCTTTAATGTGTAACTCTAAACTCCATCTAGACTGTTCATTACTGATTTCCCATTTTGGTCAGACACAACAATTCCTCTCCAGCCTGGGAATCAAGGACACCTCACTGTCTTAGCCCCTGAGAGATGTAAACAAAAGTGAGTTGTGGGGAGCAAAATGAGGGTAAATGACTTCATTACCTGAAGCTGTAATTGGAAGATTAACCCCCAATATGCAAAAGGACCAAACTTAGAAAAGTATGAAAATCTGTGACCCTGTTGTCCATTTTTGGGTGTAGCTCCTGGGGAGCTTTATCTGCCTGAAATGTACCTGAAGGCCCTTGCATAAATACAACTGCTTTTTATTCCCTTCATTTTGTCTGGCCTCTGTTTTTAGGTAATCCTGAAAAGCCATCACTGTGGCAGCTCAGCACTTACCTGCCTTCTGCTTCCCAAGGCAGAGAGGAAAGCAGAGCAATGAGGAGTGTTCCCTAGCACACCTTAGGCTCCAGGAATGCCATGCTGGAGCTGCTGGGCAGCAGTGGAACAAGCCCAGCCTTCTGAGTAGTCTCTCAGTTGGGCTCTGCAGTGCCAAGGCACTGGGCACACTGCAAGGAAACAGGAGGGGAGCAGCATGGGGTGCTGCAGGCTGGGCAGCTGTTTTTGTGGTGGGGATCCCCTCATTCTTTGCTCCTCCTTACCTGGTCTGGAGGAAGCAGTGGGCTGCTGTGAGGACCCACTGAGGGCTGATGAGGGACCCTCCACACCTATGGCCAGTGCCTATCATCCTGGGGTCCTGGATGCTGACAATGCAGGGCCAGGCTCCTGGCTGGGCACCTGTGCCAGCCACAAGGCTGAAGTCAGAAGCTACAGAGTCGTAGTCAGAAGCCATGGGCCGGTGCCCGCAGGTCCCTCTGCAAGCAGGAGATCATTACTGCCCTGCCCAGCCCAGCAGCTGCTCACTCTGCTCTGCTCACAAAGCAGCTGCATCTGGGTGTAGACATGCGGGCAACATATCCACCTTAAGCTTCCAATATGTTGACTCAGGTGCTTTTTAAAAAACTTGGGTTATTTCTCATTTGGAGCATTCCCACTCCATCAGCTCTGCATTAGAAGGAGTTCCAGGTTCTGGGCATGGTGTCCTCACAGAGCAGGGGAAGGCCACAGCCTCAGAGAGCCACAGAATGGTTGGGGTTGGAAGGGACCTTGAACGTCATGCAAGGCAAAAGGGTCCCGTGTCTGGCACCTGCAAAATGACACCATGGGCAGACAAATCTGGCACAGAGGGAAAGGCATTCCGGAGGCAGTGTTTGGTCAGAGAGGGTGCTCAGAGCCACCACAGGGTGGAGAAAACTGGTACATAAAGCTAGGCAGAGGACAGGAAGGAACAATGCCATGTGCCAACAACTTGAAGGTATGGATGGAACAAGCCTGGGAAACTCCTGAGTGTTGCAGAGGAATTGCTGCCCATGGCAGAGTGTGAGAACCTGACAGGGGTTTCAATGCCATGAGGAAGCCCTTCTGAGCCTGTTTATCCATTTTCCATGTCTGTAGCAAGGTGAGTACTGCAAAGGCCTCAGTGCTGCCTTTTCCTTTGGTGGCTGGTGCAGAACATGAGGGGCTGAGATGGACAGTGTTCATGCACTCACTGTTGTGCTTTGGGAGTGGAATTCCCACTGGAACACTGCAAACCACTGCTCCTCACTCCCCTCTCCCTTTCCCCTCCCTTCTCTGGTGGGCTTGAGAGGAGAACTGGAGGCACAAAAGGAAAAGATCATGGATATTGAGATGAACAATATACTGGAAACAGCAAAGAAACAAGGAAATGAACAGTAACAGCGACAGTATAAATAATGGAGTGTACAAGGGCGTGGGACAGTTCACACACAGCCATGAAGCCCATGGAGCCCAGGTTGCCAGGCATGTCACCCAGAGGGGACTCATGGACTCCTTCCCCTGTCCCTGTAAAATGGTGGGAGGTGGTTCAGAATAACCTCCAGGTCCCAGCCATGCCCTGTCCTGGCTACAGCAAAAATTTTACCCCATCCTGGCCAGGACCAGGACATTCACCCTGTGATCTGTGCCAGAGGCACTGGGTCCCTGCATGCCAGGGAGGGCAGTCACCAGGGATTGGCAGACTTTGGAAACTCCTCACCTCTCACTCTGGCCCCTGGTTTTCCTCATTTTATGGAACAGAGAACACATGTCCAACTCCTCCCAGAGTCTTCTTCACTGGAAATCCTCCATGCTTTGATTCCTGCTCTGACATCCTGGGAAAGCAGTGGGAAACCCCAAGGCTTAGTGTGAAGGTCCCTCCTACAGCACTAGAGGTGCAGGCAGGCTGGGCTGCCCTGGCTCTAGCACACCTCATCCAGAACACCTGCAAGTTTTCCCTCCCCATTCACATTCCCTGGCCCTGTCCTCCTCA
Organism: Muscicapa striata striata; assembly: GCA_030060385.1. Lineage (NCBI taxonomy): Eukaryota > Metazoa > Chordata > Aves > Passeriformes > Muscicapidae > Muscicapa > Muscicapa striata. The sequence goes on along the minus strand of JAREIS010004476.1, from coordinate 2,513 downwards.
CCCCACAGGGATGCACAGAGGGGCTACCACACTTCACAGTTTGGTAGCCCTGATACCACACTCCTGACTGGAATGGGGTGAGCCTGGGGCAGTTCTGGCCTGCATCAGCTCCATGTGCCACCTCAGGACACCCAGGCTCTCTGCTGACACCTGGGCTCATCTCTGCAGCTCTGCTGTCCTCCACAGGGAGTTTGTTGAAAAAAAATCATTCTCTAGGAAGGACATATAACACAAGGCCAGGAGTCAGCAGCCCCACAGGAGAGTTCAGCAAGGTGCCTTGGGGACAGCCAGGCCAGGCAGGGCAAGGTGGGGGGACCACAGGGTCTCACTGAAGCAGCCACATCATACAGCACAAAAAAATAAGGTTAATAAATGCTGGGATGAAACACAGCAGTGCTGGGACTGCTCTATTTAGCAAAGAATAGTTATGGGGGAGATTTACAGATGTACTGGGTACATCTGGGAGCTGGGGCTCCTGCTGTGAGGCTCCCAGCTCCCAAAGGCACTGCTGGTAACTGCTGCCCAGCCATGGCTCCTGGGGCAGGGAGGGGGGGTGCACAAGTCAAGGATGGGGCAGATCAGAGAGGTCTCCAAGGGGAAGAGGCTGTGTCTGACAGGCCCTCACTTTTCTGGCCAGCTTGGCAGCTCTGGCAGGTTTAACAGGAGGTTTGTCTGGAATCAAGACAGGGAGATATTGGCATGATGGGTGCTGGCATATTCCTCACTTAGGCTCCCTAGAGGGAGATTTACTGTTTTCCCATAGGCCACAGAGGATTTTAATTTGAGATGAATTTCACTTTGTCTCCCCAGCTCATGTCCAGCCTGTTCCATGGTCTCTAGCACATGTACAGCCTGATGGTCACTTTCATCCACAAGTGGAAACTGCTTTGCCATTTCCCATAATTCAGCCAACCCACAGACAATGTGGTAAGGAACATTATTCTTCCTGCAACTGAGTTTTGCAGTAGTATGGTGAAGAAAACCACTTCTGAGTCCCCCTTGGACTAAATGCAAAGAGTCTTCCCAAATGAGCTTCCTGATCTGTATGGTCACAACAAAAAAAAAAAACAAACAAAAAAAAAACAAGTCCCAAAGGAAAAAAGAGAAGATCTTTCAAGTGTCTACTTGACCAGGGAATGCAACTGAAATCAAAATATTTTCAATCTGCAGGTGGGAAATGGAGCCAATTACTGAGATTATAGGCTCAAAAGCTCCAAAGGCATGATAATAAGTTGCGTGTCTTGGTCTAACCCCAGCTGGCAACCAAGTACCACCCATCCAGGGTGGTTGTGTGTGAGTGCACACCACATGCCTCCCACTCCCCAGTGGAAGAAGAATCCAAGGAAAAAAGCAAACCTCACAGGCTACTATTAGAACAGTTTAAAAATTGAAACAAAATAAATTATTAACATTATTTTTATTATTAAAAAGCAGAAGAGAGACAAGTATGACCCAAGAGAAACAACTGACACACAATAGGATTGCTCAGCACCTACTGACTGATGTGCAGCCCATCCCTTAGCAACAAATCCATGGTTCCTGCCAGCTCCCATCCTTTATACAGTAAGCATGACATCCTATGCACAGAATGTCCCTTTGGCCATTTCAGGTCACCTCTCCTGGCCCAGCCTCCCTTGTGCACCTGCTCACTGGCAGAGCACAGGAAACTGAAAACTCCTTGACTTAGGGTAAGCACAGCTTAACACACTGATGTTGGAATTGTTGCTGTCAACATTATCCTCATGCTAAACCCAAAATGAGAATGTTTGATGTTTTCTGATCTCTCTTGACCAGGCTGGAAGGGACAAAGCAGCTGCATCTGGGTGCAGACATTTGGGCAACATATCTACCTTAAGCTTCCAATACGTTGACTCAGGGGCTTTTTAAAAACCTGTGTTATTTCTCATTTGGAGCATTCCCACTCCATCAGCTCTGCATTAGCTGTCCATCTGCCAGGCAGAAAACCAGGACACCATGCTAACTTCTGTTGTTTGTTTGTTTGCGAGTATGAAGCACATAAAACTGGGGAAAAATATGGTTTCTTTATTGTTTGCTGATAAATAGCACTCATTAATTAGAAATGAGAGCATTTAATAAACTTTGTTTAGAGGCATGCTGAAGTTAGTTTGTAATAAGAGCTTTGTTGTTTAATTAATTGGACAAAATTGAACTCATCCAATTTTCATTTATAACAATTTGGTGCCGAAAACCCGGGAACTCCAGCCCAAGGGAAGAGTGACAAGTTTTGGGAAGGAGCTCCCCACCAGTTGTTGAGGTGGTCTCAGGACTAGATCAGGCTCTCTTGGAGAAGGAGTTCCAAATTAGAATAAAGCATAAGCAAAAGAAGCTAGCGAAAGGAGGTGCGCGCAAAGGAAGGCTCCCAGAGGAGTGCCGGCGAGTGGTGTGGTACCCGTAAAACGTCTTGTGCACAAGAACCGCGTGGGAAAAGGGACTGTGTAAGTACCACGGGGTTGGGTAAGGTGGGCGGCTGTTGGGTAAGGTGGGCGGCTGTG
>JAREIS010004475.1:0-11863 GCA_030060385.1 Muscicapa striata striata | reverse complement strand
GGCATCATTTATTCAGGCCTGAGGTCCAGCAGGGGATAACACCTAACCTTATGTGGACACGTGATTCTAAAAGTGAGTTGCTTATATGCAGCTGCTACATGCATATTGCTATTTACTCATTTCCATAAAACCCATCACAAGTTCCCAGTTTCAGTCCTTCCTTTTCCTATCACTGAACCCTTGAGTCAGCACAGGGCATGGACATTGTAGGACAGCCTGGGCTGCAGAGGGCACAGGGATGGGCAGCAGCTGAAAGGCCCTGCCTGAGCCAACTGCTGCAGCACTTGGGCCATGGCTGCTGGCCCTGGGCCCTTGGCCAGCAGGGGACAAGTGAGCCTTGCTGTGCTGGGGCCTCATTGCCTCCTTGTCCCTGCTCAGCAGCCTGGCAGGGGCCGCCCCATGCTCCTGCCCTTGGCATTGCACATCCCCAGAGCCCAGTGGCCCGGGAAGAGCCCTGAGCAATGAGGGAGGGGCAGGGTCTGCCTTGCCAGGGGCTGGGGCTCAGCCCTTGGCCCTTTGCAATCCTGAAACACATCCAGGTTTGCTCACCATCAGAGACACCTTTCCCTTGTATGTCCCCACCTGTCACCAGTGCCAACAGCATTCTGTGCCAAGAGCATTCTGCTCTAACTGGAACCTGGGTGCTGGAAATCAGAATGCAAGGAATTCTCAGAACACAGGGCCTTTAAGCCAAAGCTTAGAATTAAACAGAGTTGAGATAGGTTTAGCTTTAGAATTTAAGATACAGAAAAAATAAAGGTACATTTAGACATTTTAGAGTACAGTAATGTCAGTTTGTGTGTTGTGATATAATTGACTAAGAAATTTCACTCTGTGGTACGAGTCAATAAGACGAAATATCTTAGCATTGACTTAGAAACATAAATATCTCTGTTGACAATGTTCCATTGGTTAATAAATCCTTAAAAGACCTTGTAGTCATAAGTCTAGTGACTTCTAAGCCATGCTGTGACCATCTGAAAGACAAGCTTCACCTTTCTGCCTGTATAGAAAATAAATCACCCTTTCTAAAGCAACTCAGAAGTCTCTCTGCTTCATTAGGAAAAAGAAAAAAACCCTCCAAAAGATGTAGCATTAAAAAAAATAAGCCCAAACTTGCAAAATGTGTCATAGAAGCAATAAACCCACACTTTAAAAATACAACATATAAACAGTAAACCTGCACCTGGGGACACCTTCTCAGTCATGTTCCTCAGAGGGACCCATTAGAACTTCAGGAAACTTTGGACTTTGAATCTGACTTCGAATTTTTGAGAGGTTTCTTTTCCTCCTTTACCCTATTTTTTCCTACCTGACATGATTGTCATCCATTTCTCCTCAAATTCGACCCTTGGGAAACCTTCTCCTTCATGTTTATCAGTGGGACTCACTAAAAGTAGGAGAAACTTTGGACTTTGAATCTGACTTTGAATTCTTGAGAGGTTTCTCCAACTCCCTCTCAGGGACTGATGTTCAGGGACTCAGCCCCAACCCCCGAGAGGTTCATTGAAGTCCTTGTGTTGTGTCTGTGCTGCTGAGCTGGGCCAGGCTCCTGGCACAGAGGCAGCTACTTGAAAGGGCAGCACTGCAGGGAGACAGCCAATATTTCCAAAATATCGTTTGGAGCTCCTTGGCAGCACCAAATGCACCACAGGACTCACTGGAATCAAGCAAGCCCTGACAAACCATGGCTCTGCCTTAATATCCCTCTGGTCCAGTGCAGTTCATTACAACAGTTTTCAGCTCCAGTTATGGAGAAATTATTCAAAGAGCTTCTTAGAAATACTCATTTGTATTTTAAAGGGTGTATTTTATTACTGTTGTCTTCAGAGAAGAGATGATTGCAGTGACTGATATTGATTCAGGGTCTCTCCTCAGGAGGTCTGGCCTGCTCAGAGAAGCTGTGCCTTGAGGTCTGACCCAGTGTGGACAACCTTGCTCATTATTCCCCAACCCCACCCTATCTGTCCTCACTCACCTGGGACCTGCTTTGCTTGCAGAACTGGCTGCACCCAGGAAAAGAGATGTTTCTCCTTCTTTTTTTTTTTTTTTTTCTTAATTTTTAAAGCAATGTAAAACTCCTAATTTTCCCCACTGCAAACAGACACACTCTTCAGGTGTGTGCCAGCCCAAGGTGCCAGCAAAGCCACTGCAGAGCTGCCCTGGGCCAGCTGTGCGGGTGGATCGTCATCCCAACCCTCATTAGGTCACTGCCAGGGGCTGTGGCCATGGACCCTGCACTGACCCCACTGCTGGGTTTGGGTGCCACTGCAACCGTGAGAAGTTCAAATTTCTTTGGAAACACTGGGGAGGACTGGGACATACTGGGGCATACTGGGAAGACTATGGGAAACACTGGGACATATTTGGAGTTATACTGGGGAGGACTGGGAAAACCTGGGAACACTGGGAATGCTGGGCGGGAATCTGGGGTGCTGGGTGGGAATCTGGGGGGACTGGGATGGACTGTGGGAGTACACATACACCCACTGGGACCTACTGGGAGTGATAATGGGGTTTTCTGGGGAAAACAGGGGACACTTGGAACAGCGTGGGGAAGACTGGGGGACACTGGGGCGTTGCTATGGATGACATTGGGGGGACCTGGAAGGGACCAGGCATAAACTAATGTGTACTGGAAGGGACTGGTCTGTACTGGTTGGGCCAGTGGAGAGGGCCTCCTGTACTGGAGGGATAGTGAAAATGCACTGGGCTCTACTGGGGTTGTACTGGGCTGTACTGGGAGGGACTGTAGGGGTTGAATGGGCTGTTCCTGCCTCCACACATCACTGCTGCAGCCAATCAGGGCCAGGGATCGGGGACTCAGGGGCGGGGCCTGGTGTCAGCACCATCTTTTCTTTTTGCCTATAACTCCCATCATGCCCCACAGCCCAATAATGCCCCACTGGAGCTGGGACTACAATGCCCATCATACCCCACAGAACCCTGGTATCTGTGCCCGATGTGTCCCATAAGTGTCCCCTAGGCCCTCCAGGATCCCTAAGTACCCCCCATAGTGTCCATTCAGGAATTTGGCACCCCCCTAAACTCATCCCTGGATCGCCTGAATGCTCCCAACCCCACAGATGCCTGTTACAGCCACTTGGGCGAATTCATCTCCTGTCATCCTCGGAGGCTTCAGAGCCCCTCATAACAAAATTCAGAGCCCCTCATAATACAATTACTGCACCTAAAACTCCTGCCGTGCCCCGCACCCTAAAAAGCCCTTTTAGAGCTCCCCAAGCTCCCCCCAAGTGCTCTCAACCATATATATTCGATGACGACAACCTCAAGTCATGGTTTAGACATAAAAATCTCCCCTAACTGCCTTCCCCCGTCCCAAAAATCCCTGTCTGAGCCACTTCCGGGACTATAGCTCCCATCATGCTATGCGGTTCCTGTAAAGTTTTATTCCATCCAGGACTTCATCTCCCATCATGCCTTGCGCCCAACTGAGAGACATTGCAGCTGTGCCTAGAACTCCCATGATGCTCTGCAGCCCTATTAAACTGTACTATACTTGTGCCTACAACTCCCATCATCCCTCACAGAGCAGAGAGCCCTGTTAGAGCCCCCCAGGTACCCGCCCGGAACTTAAAGGGTTCCAGATTCCCCTCCCTGGCCTCTGAGAGCCCCCCTGTTCCACCAAGACTTACCCCAAACCCCGAAAGGTCCATCAGAATCTCTTTGTGCCCTGCCCAGTGCCAACCCAGCTCCTCGAAGTGTCCTCCAGACCCTCAAGTTCTCTCTAAATTCCCTCCCTAGACACAAAACTGCCCCAAATGCACCCCAGAAATGTCTCCATGGAACCCAAAGTGGCCGTCTTTATCCTGTATGAGAAAATGATAGAGAAGACAAAAAAGGGACTAAAAATAGGAGTAATTATCATAAAGAGAGAGAGATAAATCAATAGCCAATAGTTGTCAATTAATTATTAAAGAGAATTGTGTTACTTAGAACCAATGACCAATAATTTTTTAGTTGTTAAAAATTTCTATATTTTAATATAAATCTTACAGTTTGATAATAAATAATAATAATAATAAAAATAATAAAAATACACATATATATATTTAAATATTTAGATTTTAAGTGTAAATAAAAAATCATAATTTTTTTTCCGTTTTAGGATGTCATTCCCAAAAGGTGGTCGATACTAGACATGGTGAGGCTGGGGGTGGAGGAGCAGGTTGTCCACACAGGCTAAGTCCTCGAGAGGCTCACTGTTCTCTGTACCCAAACCTCCTAAGGAGACGTTTAAGATCAAGATCACCTGGGGAATGCATCAATCCCCTCTTCTCTAAACTGTAAAATAATAATTTAAAAAACAACTCTGAACTAAAAAAAAAGAAAAAAACCCCAAAAAGACAAAGGAAAAAAAAAGAATCTTCTTCCTTAAAAGAACTCCAAACTGACTCCAATGAGCTGCACAAGCCCTGGAGACTTGAAGACAATGGAAGGAAGACAAAGAGCTCCTGAGAGGTTTCTGTGTTTTAATTGTGCCCACAGTGGATTTGAGGCTGAGTCAAGGACCCAGGCACTGAGAGAAGGTTGAAGAAGCTGCTCCAGGAGTCAGAAGCAAAACTCCAAGTCCCTTGGAGCATCACTGGCCCCACTGAGGGCAAGGACTGTCAAAGGCTCCCCAGGGACTGCTGAGAGCAGATCCTTGAGGCCAGGATTGCAGGAGCCAAAGGCTGTGAGCAGGGAACTGCAATGCTGAGCAAGGCCTGGGCTGGTTGGAGGCAGCAGAAAGGCCAAGGGCTGAGCCCAGGCCTGGCACAGCAGGGCCTGTCCCTCCCAGGTGGCTGGGGGCTGTTCCTGGGGCAGTGGGATGTGAGGGGCAGCAAGGACAAATGGCATCAACCTGCAAGCCCTGCCAGCCTGCTCAGGGAGGTCCGAGGCAGAACCAAAGTGCAGGCCCTCCCCTCCAGATTTTGAAAGTACCAAATCAGGTACTGCTTTTGACAAGGGAAACAGCCCTCAAAAAAAAAAAAAAAAAAAAAAAAAAAAAAGAAAAATTATTACAGGAAGGATGGACCCACTTCAAGCAAGAAATCTTGAAGGAGCAAAACACCCTTTCCCACTGTGCCAAAAGGTGAGTTAGCGAGGAAAACCCTGCAGCACTCCAGGCTGGGGACAGAGTGGCTGGACAGTGGCCAGGCAGAAAGGGACCTGAGGGCACTGATGGACAGGAGGCTGGACATGAGCCAGCAGTGTCCCCAGGTGGCCAAGAAGGCCAATGGCTCCTGGCCTGGATCAGGAATGGTGTGGCCAGCAGAAGCAGTGCAGTGATTCTTCCACTGTGCATGGCAATGGTTGGGCAGCATCCTGAGTGCTGTGTCCAGTTCTGGACTCCAATTTAGGAAGGACATGGAGGGGCTGGAATGTTTCCAGAGAAGGGCAGCAATACTGCTGAGGGGTCTGGAACACAAGTCCTGTGAGGAGTAGCTGAGGGAGATGGGGATGTTTATCCTGGAAAAGAGGAGGCTCAGGGGAGACCTCATCACTTTCTACAACTCCCTGACAGGAGGGTGCAGCCAGGTGAGGGTCAGGCTCTTCTCCCAGGGAACGGTGACAGGACAAGAGGACACAGCCCTAAGCTGTGCCAAGGGAGGTTTAGGCTGGACATTATGAAATATTTTTCACAAAAAGGGTGATTTGGCACTGGAATTGGCTGCCCAGAGAGATGGGTGTGTCACCATCCCTGGATGTGTTTCAGCATAGCCTGGATGTGACAGTGAGTGCCATGATCTGGGTATCAAGGTGGTGTTTGGTCACAGGTTGGTTTTGATGCTCTCAAAGGTCTTTTCCAGCCTGGTTGATTCTGTGATTCTGTGATGATTGTGACACTATAGGGCCTGGGGAAGTAAAGGGCCAGTGTTATTCTGTCAGGCCTCATGGAACCACAGACCCTACTGTGACACTGCAAGGCCTCATATAACCAAGGGGCCATGGTGACACTGCAGAGCCAAGGAGACCATTGCTGCACTTTGAGATCTCATGCAACCAATGATCCATTGTGACACTGCAGGGCTTTGGGGAACCAAGGGCCATTGTGACACTGAGGGGCCCCATGGAACCCAAGGGCCATTGTGACCCATAAGGGTGTTGGCAAACCAAGGAGCTGTTGTGAAACTACAGAGCCTCCTAGAACCATAGAGATCATTGTGACACTTAAGGGCATCATGGAATCATAGTGACACGAAACTTGGTGCAAATGTGGATCTTCTAGAGGGTAGGAGGGCTCTGCAGAGGGACCCAGAGAGGTGTTATGAATTGGTTTAAACACGCAAGACCAAAAGAAACCCCTGTAAATAAAACTAATCAGAAAGGTTTGAAATATACCCAAAAATGTGATTAAAATCAAATGAGGTTAGATGTTAGTGCCAAAAAAAATAATATATTTTTTTTAATATTTAAAGAGGCAAAGAGAAAAGAAGAGAGAAAAAAGAAACACTTAGAAAAAGAGTTGTGCTAGGGGGCTGGGTGGGACAGGGAGAGAGTGACAGGGGTTAGGTAGAAGTGTACCACCCTTCTGGGGGTCCCAACCACGTCTCATTGCTTCCCTCCATCTAGTCCTCTTGGTAGTGAGGATCTCCTGATGCCACGCTGAAAAGCATAGAATCCAGTGGATTAATGTACCTTTGGGCAGGTGGGAGTGCCCAGGTGCCTCCCCTGCAGGGGGCCAGTTTGACAGTCTCTTGCTGCACTGTGGATAATTGTGCAGTGTTCTGGTGCAGGGTCCCCTTTAGGGGGGACCCTTTAGGGGGACCCTTTGGTGGGCCATGACACCCACTTTGCTGTGCATAAGATTTTTCCAGGGTGAAGGGGCCCCTGAAGTTTGGGCTTCTCTGCACCGTGGAGGATGGATGTTCACTGCCTGGAAGCAGAGGCTTTTTCACTACACACCCAAAGCCTCTCTACCCCCGTCCTTTGGAGTGAGGGTCCGTGTGAGCCTGGCAGCTGATAGCCCTGGGGCCATGTTCTCAACCCTGAAAGTGCTCATCTTGATCCCCAGTGACTGTATTCTCTCCTGAGTTACTTACATCTATGAGTGACCAGTTCAGGGCCTCAATCAGAAGGCCTCTTCAGGGCACGATGGTTTTCTCTGCAACTTTTGTCATACAGTTTTGCTAAACTGGGCAAAAGACCTTTGTGAAGATCTTTAAGCCATAAATGAATATATTTCAGTCTCTGACAACACGCTGGATCCAGGAGAAAAATCCCAACAAGATGAGGTTCACAAAGACCAAGTGCTCGGTCCTGCTCTTTGGCCACAACAACCCCTGAAGCGCTCCAGGCTGGGGACAGAGTGGCTGAACAGTGGCCAGGCAGAAAGGGACCTGAGGGCACTGATGGACAGCAGGCTGGACATGAGCCAGCAGTGTGCCCAGGTGACCAAGAAGGCAAATGGCTCCTGGCCTGGATCAGGAACAGTGTGGCCAGCAGGACCAGGGCAGTGATTCTTCCCTTGTGCGTGGCACTGCTTGGGCAGTACCTCGAGTGCTGTGTCCAGTTTTGGGCCCCAATTTAAGAAGGACATGGAGGGGCTGGAGCGTGTTCAGAGAAGGGCAACAAGGCTGGTGAGGGGTCTGGAACGCAAGTCCTGTGAGGAGTGCTGAGAGAGCTGGGGTTGTTTACTCTGGAGGAGCCACAGGAAGACAAGGTGGTGTGAGGGCACAGGTTGGACTTGATGACCTCCAAGGTCTTTTCCAGCCTTGCTGATTTTGTGATTCGCTGAAACCACCCTTGGAGCAGTTGCAGGATGAGCCCTGGGCCTCCTTTTCAGAAGGTCCAGCAGCCCAGGTACCTCAGCTTCTCCACACAGCCCCAAAGCCCATCCTGTCAGTCCTGCAGAACCTCTCCAGCCCCTCCTCATTACCCAGAACAGGGAGCCCCACACCCAGAAAGAGCAGCCCAGATGTGCCCCCCTGGCCTGTGGTGCCTCTGGCAAGGGAACAGCACGAGGCACTGCAGGACCCTGCAGACAATTCCCGAAGCACTTGTAGGATCATCCTGCTCTCCAAGGGATGTTCCCACAGTGCCAACTCAGGAACTGAAATAGGGAGTGGGGCCAGAGAGGAAAGGGCAAACAGGGATGGGCTGTTTGCAGGGGAGTGAAGACAGATGTGAGGAAGAAATGTGGAGCAGGGCAGAGTAAAGAAAGCAAAGGAAACCCTCAGGGTTGTTTAGGTGCGGCTGACAGCCAGCCCTGGCTCTGAGCAACGACATCTGCAGTGGGACAAGAAACTCACAGCTCATGGGAACAAACTTTCTGGCTGACTGCAGAGGCCACGACAAACCTGAGTGGTTTCGCTCCCGTCCCCCAGCCCTTGCTGGGCCCCAGGGGCTGATGGCATTTGTGCTCACTCAGCTCCATCTCCCCACAGCAGCACCATGGGGGTGCTGACACCTGCTCTGTGCAATGCAAACAGGGGCTCCTGAGCCAGTGCTGCCGTGTCTGTGCCTGCAAGGATGCGGCCCCTGTGTGAGCTGGGGGAGATGCCAGGGCTGCAGAGGGGGGATGTTGTTGGCAGGTGCATGAGGACCCTCTGGGACGCTGTCCTGGGGTGTCCAGCACAGTGGGGATGGATCAGCCCCTGCTCTGCTGCTCCTTGCCAGGGTCTCCCCTTGCAGGGACCTTGCAGAGCACCAGCCATGCTGTTTGCCCCCAGCCTGCCCACGGCCAGCCTGGGGCTGCTCACTGGGGTTTTCTCTGCCCAGCACTGGCCTGGCCAGGTGTTCTGGAGAGAGCCTGGCCAAGGAGCCTCGAGCCCCCAGGCCCTGCCCTGAGGCGTCAGCGCTGCCCCAGCAGTGCCCATGGCCTGTCCCTGCTGCAGCCCCGGCGCTGCCACCCCCAGGGCTGTGCCCGGCCCCGAGAGCACTCAGGCCCTGCAGCAACACGAGGGGCAGGAGGGCAGCGGGGCAGTGGCACGGGAGCAGCACTGGCAACACCAAGTGCTGCTGCTGCTGGGCACAGCTGCTGTGCCAGCTCTGATCTGCCCTCAGCTCTGCACACAGACATTGCTGCTGCAGCTCCAGAGAAGGGAACAGAAGGGCCATCTCTGGATAAAACTTGGCTCGGAGATCCTTTAGTTCCTTTAAAACCATTTTGATCACAGGCCTTCATTGACACAGTCTGTGGCCACAGGTATTATGCAGAGAAACAAAAAGAGAAATGGCACAAACAATGACATTTCTTTACTAGAAATGTAGAACAACAAATATATGCTCCAAGACCAAAACAACAAGAAGTATGAAAAATAACTTTATTACAAGTGATTTGCATAAAATTGCCGGCAGTTTAATGTTTCTGAAACCTTTTAGTCATCAGTGTCCACAGTGCAGCCTTGAGCTCTTGGTTCCTCAGGCTGTAGATAAGGGGATTCAGGGCTGGAGGCACCACCGAGTACAGAACTGAAAGGGACAGATCCAGGGATGGGGAGGAGATGGAGGGGGGCTTCATGTAGGCAAATAACGAAGTATTTATGAAAAAGGAGACCACGGCCAGGTGAGGGAGGCAGGTGGAAAAGGCTTTGTGCTGTCCCTGCTCAGAGGGGATCCTCAGCACAGCCCTGAAGATCTGCAAATAGGAGAAAACAATGAACACAAAGCAGCCAAATGCTGAGCAAAGACTAACAGGAAGAAATCCATGTTCCCTGAGGTAGGAGTGTGAGCAGGAGAGCTTGAGGATGTGAGGGATTTCACAGAAGAACTGGCCCAGGGCATTTCCCTTGCACAGGGGCAGGGAAAATGTATTGGCTGTGAGAAGCAGAGCATTGAGAAAGCCACTGGCCCAGGCAGCTGCTGCCATGTGGGCACAAGCTCTGCTGCCCAGGAGGGTCTCGTAGTGCAGGGGTTTGCAGATGGACACGTAGCGGTCATAGCACATGATGGTCAGGAGGTAGTACTCTGCTGAAATGAAAAGTAGAAAGAAAAAGAGCTGTGTTGCACATCCTGCGTAAGAGATGTTCCTGGTGTCCCAGAGGGAATTGTGCATGGCTTTGGGCACAGTGGTGCAGATGCAGCCCAGGTCAGTGAGGGCCAGGTTGAGCAGGAAGAAGAACATGGGGGTGTGCAGGTGGTGGCCGCAGGCTACGGCGCTGATGATGAGGCCGTTGGCCAGGAGGGCAGCCAGGGAGATGCCCAGGAAGAGGCAGAAGTGCAGGAGCTGCAGCTGCCGCGTGTGTGCCAATGGCAGCAGGAGGAAGTGGCTGATGGAGGTGCTGTTGGACATTTCTTCACTCTGGGCATCGTGGACTGTTGAATGAAAAGTTTGACAAGCTGGAATAGACATTCTTGAGCCAAACCTTTGTAATTAAATTAGGAATCCTCTCAAAATTATTTCTCTTGCTGTGGGAGAATTTCACTAAAAATTTTTGAGTTCAGGTTTTTATTGCTGACTAACTGCCTCATCTCCAGCATCACTCTCAGACTGAACAGTGAAGAGCCCAGAGGGAAAACAGGGCTCCTGGTACCTCAGTGCTGTCAGAACTGCTGGTCTCACGCAGGTTCCATTTGTTCATTTCACCTCCCCTTTTTTAAGAGTGATCGCACTTAAAACAGTCTTAAAAAATAAACTAGCCTTTTTGAAAGCGTTAATTTTAAAATATTTTCCCTAAACTCTTTTTTCTCTCTCTGCAGATGGACAGAAGGAGGGACAACAGGGGTCGTTCTGCCTCTCTGCTGCCTGGTGTTGTGCCTACTGGGAACTGTTTCTCTGTATCCAAGGCTTGTCCCTGCCAGTGCTGCCAGAGCCCAGCCCAGCCCTGGGGGCTCAGCTCTGCCTTGCACACCCCTCCCAGCACAGGGCACGGCCCAGGCACAGATCCCTGGCAGCAGGCCCTTAAGGGCAGCTCAGGCAAACAGAGATGCTGCAAGCCAAGGTGCTGCTGCTGCTGTCTGTAGGCAGAGCAGGGTGAGGAGGCAATTAGCGAGGGAGATCTGAGGCAGATCTGCTGATGCACAGTGGCACAGTGCAAGAGTCTCAGTGTCACAGACACACCTGACAGCCCCTCTCCCTTCCCTTGAGGAGAAAGCTGAAAGCAGCCCTGGACATGCAGCACCATCTCCACAGCAGGAGGAATCTGCCCAGATGGGAGTTGCTCCTTCCACCTCCAACTTCTCCCCACAGTCCATGGGGAGCTCCCAGGCAGGCTGAGAGCTGCCCCTGGCAGGTGGCACATCCCCTGGCCTGGCCAGGAGCCGTGAGGGCTGCAGGAGCTGCTCTGCAGGACAACCCTGGGTAGCCCTGGCTGCAGCCCCAGCTTCAGCCCCTGGAGCCATCCCTGGCAGCAGGAGCCATCCTGCCCTGTCCCTCTGACGGTGCCCAGGGCAGCCCTGCTCTGCAGCACATCCTTCTCCTCCTATTCCTCTGCCTCAGAGAAACTGGGAGAGTCCTCCTGACACATCCCCCAGGCTGTGGCCTGTGCTGGCTCCAGGAGATCCCTCCAGGAGCACAGGGGACGTTGCCCTGCACCCACAGACTCACCATGTCCAGGGCTCTGAAGATGTTTCCCCATGTAAAGTCTCAGCTCAATGTCTTTCCAGTCCTGATTGCCTTTAGCCTGTCTGTGCCTGGCTCCTGTCCCCTCAGTGCCCGCAGGCAGTGCCCTCAGCCCTGCTGGGCTGGGAGAGGATCTGCTCCTCAGCAGAAATGTCTTTTTGAAGCTTTTCTTGGTTTACTTTGGGAGCTGCCTCTGTGGCAGGAGCCCAGCCCAGCTCAGCAGCACAGACAAAGCACAAGGAATTTTAATTACTCTTTTGGGGATTAGGTGCTGTTTACATCAGACACCGTCCCTGAGAGAGTGCTCAAAAAAATTCTCAATAATTCAAAATTAAATTGAAACTCTTAGGTCTCTTG
>JAREIS010004472.1:0-10047 GCA_030060385.1 Muscicapa striata striata | reverse complement strand
GGTATGGTTTTTCAGAGGGAAAATTTCCAGTGTTCGTAGCCAGGGCAATTGGGCTGAGACTGGGCGTCTGACACCTATAATTCGGAAGGGATCATGATTGCTCCCAGACTAAAGATGCAACCTCTTGGAACCTTGGCAGCTTTTGAAGAGACTGTATCTTCCTCTAAATGGTATTAAGAAACTGGGAGGTGTGGTTTTACAGAGGAAAATGGCCAATGTTCATATCCAGGGCCCTTGTCCTGAGACTGGGCGTCTGAAACCTCGAATTCCGAAGCAATCAGGATTTCTCCCAGACTAAAAATGCCACCACTTAGAATCCTGGCTACTTCTGGAAAGACAATGTCTTCCTCCAAACTTGTATTAAGAAACTGGGAGGATGGGTTTGTTTTCAGAGTAAAATGTCCAGTGTTCGTTTCAGGGCCCTTGACCTGAGGCAGGATGTTTCACAGCTCAAATTTCAAATGGATCAGGATTTCTCCCAGACTAAAGATGCCACCAGTTAGAACCCTGGCTACTTCTGGAGAGACGGTATCTTCCTCCTAAATGGTATTAAGAAACTGGGAGAGTGTGGTTTTTACAGTGGGAAAATGGCCAATGTTCATATCCAGGGCCCTTGGCCGGAGACAGGCCGTCTGAAACCTCAAATTCGAATGGATCAGGATTTCTCCCAGACTAAAAATGCCACCACTGAGAACCCTGGCTGTTCATGGAGTGCCAAAAGCGTCCTCCAAATGGATATTACAAAAGTGGTGAAGTGATCTTTATTTCACAGAAAATAGGCCCTTCATTGCATGCAGGGGCATGGTCCTGAGACTGGGCTTCGGCCTGCTAAAATTCCAGACCTAATGTTTTCTCCCAGACTAAAGATGCCAGCAGTTAGAATCCTGGCTACTTTTGGAGAGACAAACACTACCTCCAAACTGGTATTAAAAAACTGGGAGGGTATGGTTGTTTTCAGAGGAAAATTGCCCATGTTCATAGCCAGGGCAATGGGCCTGAGACTGGGCATCTGAAACCTCAGATTCCGAAGCAATCAGAATTTCTCCCAAACTAAACATGCCACCGTATATAAACCTGGCTACTTTTGGAGAGCCTGTATCTTCCTCCTAAATGGTATTAAGAAACTGGGAGGGTGTGGTTTTTTTCAGAGGAAAAATGTCCAGTGTTCGTGTTGAGGGCAATGGGCCTGAAACTGGGCGCCTGAAACTTCAAATTCCGAAGGGATGAGGATTTCTCCCAGACTAAAGATGCCACCACTGAGAACCCTGGCTACTTTTGGAGAGCCTGTATCTTCCTCCTAAATGGTATTAAGAAACTGGGAGGTGTGGTTTTTACAGATGGAAAATGGCCAATGTTCATATCCAGGGCCCTTGGCCTGAGACTGGCGTCTGAAACCTCAAATTCCGAAGGAATCAGGATTTCTCCCAGACTAAAAATGCCACCACTTAGAATACTGGCTACTTCTGGAGAGACAATGTCTTCCTCCAAACTTGTGTTAAGAAACTGGGAGGGTGTGGTTTTTTCAGAGGAAAATTTCCAGTGTTCGTGTCAGGGCCCTTGACCTGGGATGGGACGTTTCACAGCTCAAATTCGAATGGATCAGGATTTCTCCCAGACTAAAGATGCCACCACTGAGAACCCTGGCTACTTTTGGAGAGACTGTATCTTCCTCCTAAATGGTTTTAAGAAACTGGGAGTGTGTGGCTTTTTACAGAGGGAAAATGGCCAATGTTCATATCCAGGGCCCTTGGCCGGAGACAGGCCGTCTGAAACCTCAAATTCGAATGGATCAGGATTTCTCCCAGACGAAAAATGCCACCACTGAGAACCCTGGCTGTTCATGGAAAGCCAAAGCCTCCTCTAAATTGATATTACAAAAGTGGTGAAGTGATCTTTATTTCATAGAGGAATAAGCCCTTCTTTGCATGCAGGGGCATGGTCCAGAGACTGGGCTTCGGCCTGCTAAATTACAAACCTAATGTTTTCTCCCACACTAAAGATGCCAGCAGTTAGAAGCCTGGCTACTTTTGGAGAGACCAACACTACCTCCAAACTGGTATTAAGAAACTTGGAGGGTATGGTTTTTTCAGAGGGAAAATTTTCACTGTTCGTAGCCAGGGCAATTGGGCTGAGACTGGGCGTCTGACACCTATAATTCGGAAGGGATCATGATTGCTCCCAGACTAAAGATGCAACCTATTGGAACCTTGGCTGCTTTTGAAGAGACTGTATCTTCCTCCTAAATGGTATTAAGAAACTGGGAGGGTGTGGTTTTTACAGAGGGAAAATGGCCAATGTTCATATCCAGGGCCCTTGACCTGAGGCCACAGCTCAAATTCTGAGGACAGGATTTCTCCCAAACTAAAGATGCCAGTCTGAAGCCTCAAATTCCAAATGGATGGAAAATGGCCAATGTTCATATCCAGATTTCTCCCAGACTAAAGATGCCACCCTGAGAACCCTGGCTACTTTTGGACAGCCTGTGTCTTCCTCCTAAATGGTATTAAGAAACTGGGAGGGTGTGTTTTTTTACAGATGGAAAATGCCAATGTTCATATCCAGGGCCCTTGGCCTGAGACTGGGCGTTTGAAACCTCAAATTCTGAATGGATCAGGATTTCTCCCAGACTAAAAATGCCACCACTTATAATCCTGGCTACTTCTGGAGAGAAAATGTCTTCCTCCAAAACTTGTATTAAGAAACTGGGGAGGGTGTGGTTTTTTTCAGAGGAAAATGTCCAGTGTTCGTGTCCAGGGCAATGGGCCGGAGACTGGGCGTCTGACAGCTAAAATTCCGAATGGATCAGGATTTCTCCCAGACTAAAGATGCCAGCACTTAGAAGCCTGGCTACTTTCAGAGAGACAGTATCTTCCTCTAAATGGTATTAAGAAACTGGGAGGTTGTGTTTTTACAGAGGGAAAATGGCCAATGTTCATATCCAGGGCCCTTGGCAGGAGACAGGGCGTCCGAAACCTCGAATTCCGAATGGATCAGGATTTCTCCCAGACTAAAAATGCCACCACTTAGAATCCTGGCTACTTCTTGAGAGACAATGTCTTCCTCCAAACTTGTATTAAGAAACTGGGAATGTGTGTTTGTTTTCAGAGTAAAATGTCCAGTGTTCGTTTGCAGGGCCCTTGACCTGAGACGGACGTTTCACAGCTCAAATTCCAAATGGATCAGGATTTCTCCCAGACTAAAGATGCCACCAGTTAGAACCCTGGCTACTTTTGGAGAGACGGTATCTTCCTCCTAAATGGTATTAAGAAACTGGGAGAGTGTGGTTTTTACAGTGGGAAAATGGTCAATGTTCATATCCAGGGCCCTTGGCCGGAGAGAGGCCGTCTGAAACCTCAAATTCCGAATGGATCAGGATTTCTCCCAGACTAAAAATGCCACCACTGAGAACCCTGGCTACATTTGGAGAGACGGTATCTTCCTCCTAAATGGTATTAAGAAACTGGGAGTTTGTGGTTTTTACAGAGGGAAAATGGCCAATGTTCATATCCAGGGCCTTGGGCGAGGAGACAGGCCGTCTGAAACCTCAAATTCCGAATGGATCAGGATTTCTCCCAGACTAAAAATGCCACCACTGACAACCCTGGCTGTTCATGGAGTGCCAAAAGCTCCTCTAAATCGATATTACAAAAGAGGTGAAGTGATCTTTATTTCACAGAGAAATAGGCCCTTCATTGCATGCAGGGGCATGGTCTTGAGACTGGGCATCGGCCTGCTAAAATTACAAACCTAATGTTTTCTCCCACACTAAAGATGCCAGCAGTTAGAATCCTGGCTACTTTTGGAGAGACAAACACTACCTCCAAACTGGTATTAAAAAACTGGGAGGGTATGGTTTTTTCAGAGGGAAAATTGCCCATGTTCGTAGCCAGGGCAATGGGCCTGAGACTGGGCATCTGAAACCTCAGACTCAGAAGCAATCAGAAATTCTCCCAAACTAAAAATGCCACCGTATATAACCCTGGCTACTTTTGGAGAGACAATATATTCCTCCAAACTTGTATTAAGAAACTGGGAGGGTGTGGTTTTTACAGAGGAAAATGGCCAATGTTCAAATCCAGGCGCTTGGCCGGAGACAGGCTGTATGAAACCTCAAATTCCGGAAGGAATCAGGATTTCTCCCAGACTAAAAATGCCACCATTTAGAATCCTGGCTACTTCTGGAGAGACAATGTCTTCCTCCAAACTTGTATTAAGAAACTGGGAGGGTGTGGTTTTTTCAGAGAAAATGTCAGTGATCGTGTCCAGGGCAATGGGCCTGAGACTGTGCGTCTGACAGCTAAAATTCTGACGGATCAGGATTTCTCCCGGACTAAAAGGCCACCACTGAGAACCCTGGCTTCTTTCAGAGAGACAGTATCTTCCTCCTAAATGGTATTAAGAAACTGGGAGGTTTTGTTTTTTTACAGAGGGAAAATGGCCAATGTTAATATCCAGGGCGCTTGGCAGGAGACAGGCCGTCTGAAACCTCAAATTCCCGAAGGAATCCAGATTTCTCCCAGACTAAAAATGCCACCACTTAGAATCCTGGCTACTGGTGGCATTTGGGATGGGGGATTAAGCAACGTGAAAAACTCAACAACGGCTCCTGTTGCCAACTGCAGCAGCCCCTTCAAGAACCCTGAGCTTCCAGCAAGGTCTGTCTGTGCCTTGCAAAAGGGAGTGGCTTGCAGGGATGAAGCTGTCAACCCACTGCAAAAGCTGGAAGGAAATCAGAAGCAGCATACTCTTGTATGCACTGATTGCAATCAAGGAACTGAAGGAAAAAAGGAGATGTTGGAACAGTCATGCAGGTGGAGCAGCTGGGCTGGGGTCCCTCGCTGTCTTTTCTCCCCGGCACGGCTCAGCTCACAGACTCTTGGGCTGGTGTCATGGTGTGACTGGGGTTGCCAATTTTAATATATTTACTTTCTTTTGGGGATCGAGTTTAGGAGTAAAGACAAAGCAGGCTTAAAGCTTAAAAAAAAAAAAAAAATATACAAGAAAATTTATTAACAACACAAAACAATTCAGAATGAGATTTTCAGATTATTCCCTCCTCCCCCTTTCTTCATACCAGCAACATACAGAAAAAAAACTTTGGTTAGTTATTCACTTAAATAATCATTTCAGTTCACTCAAGAGAGAGAAGCTCCTTCTTTTGTTTAGGCCTAGAGGGTGTTTCATAATCTGCATCCGCCCGGAAACTACAAATTATGATTTTTCCTCCCATTTTCACAGTCTTTCCAGAGCTGTATATGAGTTGCTGAAACACATGGGGTGTCATTTTAAAGGCAGGCTGCTGAGAACACAAAAAGACTCTTCATCTCACTCTCCACTCAAATATCTTTGTCCAATTCCAGTCCCAAAGACAGAGAGCTTCATTTCCCGAGGCCCATTTCTCAAGGCAAAAAAAAAGGTCTTCTTCTCAGGCACTTTTAACCTCCCCAAGTATATTCTACAGTTTAAAGGAATTTTAAGTAAAGTTACGATCCTCTAAAGCCCACAAGAAAAAGGTTTTAAGCTACTTATCAGTGGCGACTCCTCCATCTCTCTTTCTATAAGAACTTGTCTTCCTTCTGTTATAAATTGTCAACTCTCAGTCCAATTTGAGTTGAAAAGTCAAACAGAATTTATTGATAATTCGAGCAAGCAATAACAGGCAAAAACACAGCGCTGGGTGCAGCTGGGGAAGGTTTCCGCCACAGCCCACACCGTAAGCTCAACCGTCCAGTCTTTTATTCTCTCGTGCTTCCTGTGTACGTAGATCTTACGGTAGTACTCTGCGTCATTGCGGTTTGCTGCTAGGGGGTCGTCTTCTCCTTTTGGTGGTCGTATGATGGAAGATGATCCTCTTCCTCTACTGTCGTGGTTAACACCTATAAACAAAACCTCTCCCCCTTCGCTTGAATACAGCTGCTGCTACATAATTCTTCTAGCAAGCTACAGACTTGTGGTTTCCTGTTATTTGCACAAAAGGAGTTTTAACTGTTTAACTGTTACAATCTTGCATAATGCCAGTCCTTGGTTAATTTTTTTGATGAACAAACAATTTATACAAGTATATCTATTACACTTCTGCTGACCTCTGCAATTCTTCCTGCTTCATGCTTTCCGCTCTGGGGAGCCCAGGAAAATCTGAAGTCTCATTCAGGCACTAAAAGTTAAACTTGTATTTAAAACAGTAAAGATCCGGGCTGAAGCCATGCTGGAAAAGACGCAGCCACATGAGATGATGAAATGGCTGGACTTCCCTCTGCCGCCGTGCGAGGCTTGGAGCCGGGCTGGGCAGGGCCAAGCCGGCCGAGCCGAGCCGAGCCGGGCCGGGCCCCCCACGGGTCCGAAGCTGCTCCAGGGCATTCCCGAGTCCAGGCTCTCCTCGCCCCATGCCGGAGCCGGGGCCGGGCCGGGCCGGGCCCGCCAAGGTCAGAGCCGAGTCTACCCAGGAGCCTTCCCGAGGCCGGGAGTCATCCCGGGGCCGGGCCCTTCTTCTTCCCGGAGCTCAGCCCGGGCCAGGCCCATGCTGGGACCCGGAGCTCCTGCCAGCTCCTCTCACCTGCCCCACCGAAAGCAAAAGACACAACACTGACTTCTTTCCTGTGATTCGTAAAAGCGAAACAGTGTTCTAATTGGTTTCCTGGGCTGTCAATCACCAACCCAGGTCTCTGATTGGTCCCCGCAGCCTCAGGGGAGGCTCTTCTGCCAGCACCATGGCCCTGCTCTTGGACAAACAGTTTTTTCCTAGGAAAGCCCTGCATACTGCTCCACACATCTTTCATAAAGGCCATAAAACCAACTCCAAACACTCTGCCTACAGCAGCTTTCCACACAGGGCTGCAGAAATCCAGGACAACTGCAAGTGAGTGTTGGAAGGGTTTTGTCCTGTTCCTGCCAGCAGAATTCTCAATGATCTGATGCAATTTTATTCACATGTAACATGAGAGCTTTGATCCATTTATTTGTCCATTTTATTACTCTTTTATTTATTCCACACTAATAAGGCAAGCCAAGCTTTGCTTGGAGGCAAAACAGGCATGGGATGCACTATGGTGCCTTGCAGGGTCAGCAGGGCTGGCAGTGACAAAGCAGGCAATCTGCTTCGTTGTGAGCCACTACAGAGCTACATCCCAATGTGGGTTTAACTAGCATGGGATTGTTAACAGCTCTTTTCCTGCATGAGATACAAAAAGAAGGTCCCAAATGATCTTGTTGCAAGCATGCAGTAAAGAACTGATCCTGCTATCCTAATGAAGCTTTGGCTTTGGCAATTACACTCTTCCCATTCACCTTTATACAAAGACACTTCAGGTTTCTCCCCACACTTGCAATGCTGGCAGTCGCTGTTTCCCATTTACTGTTCTTCCCCAGAGAGTGATGGTACAGCTGCTGCTTTGAAACAAAAAGCCCTGACATCTGGATATCCTGAAGGAGCATGAAATGCTGATTAAGTGTTAATATTGGTAGCTACCCAGATCTTCACTTACCAGTACTCTGAAGCACCAGCAGGAGGACCAGGCATCATTCCCGTCTGTGGATGTTCACGTTTCTGGTGTGCAAGAGCAATGACTTTGAGGAGGGATAAAATGCCCTATTCAAACAGTGGGTGTGCAAGGAGATGTGAAGTTTCACTGCCTTTTCTAGGATATTTTAGAAAGATCTAAGAGACTATTGGGGCATGGAGTGGGTCCCTAATTTTGTCTCCAGAGGAATCCCCAAAGGACACATTCACTCTGCTGGTGATGGCAACCCCATAAGCTCACAGACTAGTTTTCCCTGCAAACACGGCACCCTGCCTGGGCTTTACAAGGCCAGGACTAGACCCATAGCTAAGCAAACACATAGAGCTTGACATACAGTTTTTCCTTCAGAAAACCTAACACATTCACATTCATTTTCTTCTGTAACATCAGAAGCTGGCAACCAGGTTCCAGTTTGTCAAAAGGTTACAGTTTGCACTGGGCCCAAAAGTGTTTTTTTCCCAAAGGCAAAGCAAATTGAAATGTGAAGGTTAAAAGTTTAAAATGATGATGAAAGGAAACTGCAAAATAATTTCTGGAAAGGCAGCACAGTCAATGATCATGCAGCCCACCAAGAGCTGCAGCTGAATCCAGAATTGCTTGTTCCAGTTATTCAGGAATTCATTACACTGGCAAGCACTGATCCATGGTAACAAATGATCCCATTCCCCTGGGCTGAATGGATCCCAGGCTGGGATACAGATTTGAGGAACCATTGACAAATGTCACTGACCTCACAGTCCACTCATCCATCTGCAAACAAGTTGCAAACAACACTGTTGGACTGCTGTCCTGGATAAATGTACATACACATGACTTCTCCAAAGCAGTGCATCTTTCCCCATGACCTCTTCTAACCTATGAAATTGTGATTGAAGACACCTCTGAGCCAGATCTGGGTGAGACTGGGCAAAGCTTTGTGATTTGGGCACACTTCTCTTTGTTTCTCTGCTCAGGCCTTTTGTGAGCACAGAATACATCTAACTAGAAAACTTTGGACTCTACAGGATCTGTTGGGTCCATTGTCCCCCAAACATGTCAATGGGTGGCCCCGTTACAATTCCAGGTTATAAACAGCAGCACAAATGACACAAAGATAACAAGGCAAAAGAGGAAGAGGAGAGGCCAATTCAAGAAAGAATATGGTGAGACACTGGCACATTGAGTGAGCTGCACTCCGATAACCTCCAAACTAGTAGGTCCTGGACTCACATCCTCTGCTTGGTTTTTAAAAAAAAATTAGTTTATTTAAAATATAAAAATCAAAACATGGCATCAGAAAAAAAGATATACAATTAAAAATATATCATCAAAAATTTAAAGATACAATCAAGATACATTTATTCAAACCTACAGCCAACTATCAGAACATATGAACATCTGTAGCTATACAGGCTAACACATAAATCCTTTTCTTCAAAAATTCTTTGGATAGGCAGCAGCTTCTTCCTGAGCTCAGAGGAAAGAGAGCTCTTCTGGACCAGAGGCAAGGACTTTGTGGCTAAGAGAATATAGGAAACATCCAGGAAAAACTTCTTGGCAAGAGTGGAGCCAGTCAGGTCTGCAAAGTGAAGACACAAAATGTAACAGAGGCTGCAATGCAAACCTAAAGCATCTGAAGCTCCCCATTCCATGGGACACATTTCCTGGAAACTTCTAAATAGCTGCACAGGGAAACATGCTCCTGCCAGCAGCCCCTTGAGGCAGGCCAGGGGCACAGCCTGACCCACTTGCACAGAGCTCCCAGGGGAACAGCCTGGCCTCTGGGCTGCCCTGGGACAGCAGGGAGCCCAGAGCCCTGTGCTTTCCAGCAATGGCTCAGCTGCACATGCAGCCTCCTGCTCCTCTCCCTGCCCCACAGCTGAGCAGCCCTGCAGCTCCACGGGGCACTGGGAGCAGCACAGCTCATGGCAGGGGGCAGCTGCAGGGCACAACTGTTCCCTGGCAATGTGCACAGGCTCTCCAGGCTGGCACAAGACCCTTCCTCCTGCCAGAGAGTGGCCCAGCTCCCAACTTACCTCTGTGTGAGGCTCAGCCAAGCTGGGCCTTCCCCATGTCCTCAATCTGGAGTTGCTTCGGGCCCCCTGAGCATGCCATGACTAGGAAGGGCAGTGGAGAGAGCAGGGGCAGATGCACACCCTTCTTCAGTATTTTGTCATTTTTGGCACAGCTAAAAAGTCCGATCAGGTGGTGTCCATCTCAGCACTTGGTCAGCTTGCTGGAGAACACCAAGCCTTCACCAGCCCAAAATGCTGGAGAGTTTTTCCTGCACGTGTGGGGGCTGGCTGGCTGCACACTTCTTCAGCCTGGAGCCCATCACCTGGCAGAGGGCAGAGGCCAGCCTGGTGACCACCGTGCGGACATTGGCGCTGCGCACAGGCAGCGCCTTGTTCTCCAGCAAGGACCAGAGCACGGGCAGGGCGCAGCGCTGGACGACTTCAGGGCTCCTGGCATGAACCCCTTCCACCAGCTCTGCCGGGACACAGACACAAGCTTCTTAACCACCAACCTCAGTGCAAACAAGGATCTACCC
>JAREIS010004470.1:0-10459 GCA_030060385.1 Muscicapa striata striata | reverse complement strand
GAAATCTGATTAATTATCAGCCGCTACATTGCCTGACAAAATTTGCCATTTGGCTCTGAAAACCCACCTCCAGTTTCTAATAGCAGTTTGAGGAAGTCATTGTCTCTCCAAAGCAGCCAGGATTCAGTGTGGCATCTTAGTCTAGGAGAAATCTGATCATTTGAATTTAGCTCAGACCAGTCTCAGGCCCATTGCCCGGACACGACATTTGCCATTTCTCTGAAACCACACTCCCAGTTTCTTAATACAGTTTGAGGAAGTCATTGTTCTCAAGAGCCGGATTCTATGTGGTGCATTTTAGTCTGGAGAAATCTTGATCATTTGAATTTAGCTGTCAGACGCCCAGTCTCAGGCCCACTGCCCTGGACACGGACATTTGCATTTTCTCTCTGAAAAACCACACCTCCCAGTTTCTTAATAGCAGTTTGGAGGAAGTCATTGTCTCTCAAAGTAGCCTGGATTCTAGTGGTGGCATTTTAGTCTGAGAAATCTGATCATTTCGAATTTTAGCTTCAGACGCCAGTCTCAGGCCCATTGCCCTGAAGAATATTGCCATTTTCTCTGAAAAACCACACCTCCCAGTTTCTTAATAGCATTGGAGAAGTCATTGTCCTCCAAAGAGCCAGGATTCTAGTGAGTGCATTTAGTCTGGAGAAATCCTGATCATTTCGAATTTTAGCTGTCAGACGCCCAGTCTCAGGCCCATTGCCCTGGACACTACATTTGCATTTTCTCTGAAAAACCACACCCTCCCAGTTTCTTAATAGCAGTTTGGAGGAAGTCATTGTCTCTCCAAAGTAGCCAGGATTCTAGTGGTGGCATTTTAGTCTGGGAGAAATCCTGATCATTTCGAATTTAGTTCAGACGCCCAGTCTCAGGCCCATGCCCTGGACACAACATTTGCCATTTTGCTCTGAAAACCACACCTCCAGTTTCTTAATAGCAGTTTGGAGGAAGTATTTTCTCAAAGTAGCCAGGTTCTATGTGTGGCATTTTTAGTCTGGGAGAAATCCTGATCATTTGAATTTTACTTCAGAGCCCGTCTCAGGCCCATTGCCCTGACAGAAATTTGCCATTTTGGCTCTGAAAACCACACCCTCCCAGTTTCTTAATAGCAGTTTGGAGGAAGTCATTGTCTCTCAAAAGAGCCAGGATTCTATGTAGTGGCATTTTAGTCTGGGAGAAATCCTGATCATTTGGAATTTTACTTCAGAGCGCCGTCTCAGGCCCATTGCCAGACACGGACATTTGCCATTTTCTCTGAAAAACCACACCCTCCCAGTTTCTTAATAGCAGTTTGGAGGAAGTCATTGTCTCTCAAAGAGCCTGGATTCTAGTGGTGGCATTTTTAGTCTGGGAGAAATCCTGTTCCTTGAATTTGAGGTTTCAGACACCCAGTCTGAGGCCAAAGTCCCTGGATAAGAACATGTGCCATTTCCCTCTAAAAACCACACCTCCCAGTTTCTTAATACCAGTTTGGAGGAAGACATTTGATATGCCATCGTAGCAGAGGTTCTAAGGGTGGCATCTTTAGTCTGGAAGAAATCTGATCATTTCGAATTTTAGCTGTCAGACGCCCAGTCTCAGCCCATTGCCCTGACACTAATAGCCATTTTCTCTGAAAAACCACCCTCCCGTTTCTAATAGCATTGAGAAGAGTCTTCTCAAGAGCCAGGATTCTATGTGGGCATAGTCTGGAGAAATCTGATCATTTGAATTTGGCTTCAGCGCAGTCTCGCCCATGCCTGACACAATTTGCCATTTTGGCTCTGAAAACCCACCTCCCGTTTCTAATAGCAGTTTGGAGAAGTCATTGTCTCTCAAAGAGCCAGGATTCTATGTAGTGCATTTTAGTCTGGGAGAAATCCTGATCCAAAGATCATTCTCCCAAAGCAGCACAGATTTAGTCGGTGTGCATTTATCATTGGAACACTCTTTTGAGATCAGTCTCCAGTCGTTAGTCTTGTGGAACACTGAACTTGCTCCATGCCGACAGAATTTCATTGTCTGAAACACACTCCAGTTCTAATAGCAGTTGAGATATTTCAAGAGAGATTTATGGATTAGTTGAGAATCATTTTGAATTTACTTCAGAGCTCGCCATTCGACAGAATTTCATTCTGAAACCACCCAGTTTACAGTGGAGAGCTGTCTCAACGACTGCATTAGTCGAGAAACGATCATGATTTAGTTCGCGTCTAGCCCAGCCGAGACATTTGCAATTTTCTCTAACCACCTCAGTTTCTTAAGTTGAGAAGCATTTTCAGAGCGTTTATGGCTTTAGTCTAGGAATTTGATCATTCGGATTTTGCTAGCAGCCCTGATCCAGCCATTTGCTCGACAAACCACGTCCATTTTCCCTCTGAAAAGAACTCCTAGTTTCTAAAGTATCAGGATGAAGATTAGTCTCAGAAGTCCAGGATCTTAGATTGTTAGCCATCAGTCTAGGAGAAATCCTGATCATTTCGGAATTTTGCTGTCAGAGCCCCGTCCCATTGCTTATGACATGAACATTGCCATTTTGCTCGAAAAGCCACACCCCTCAGTTTCTTAATAGTTGGAGAATGATCATTGTTCCAAGTAGCTCAGGATTCTAGTGTAGGCCATTTTAGCGGGAAATTGCATTTGGATTTAGAAACCTTCAGTGCTAGCGTTTCAGCTTGTCTCCAAAAGCAGCCAGGATTCTATGTAAGGGCATTTTAGTCCAGGAGAAATCTTGATCATTTGGAATTTGCTCTCAGAGCCCAGTCTCAGGCCCACTGCCCGGACACGGACATTTGCATTTTCCTCTGAAAACCACACCTCCCAGTTTCTTAATAGCAGTTTGGAGGAAGTCATTGTCTCTCAGTAGCCTGGATTGTGGTGGTGGCATCTTTAGTCTAGAAATCTTGATCATTTGAATTTTTAGCTGTCAGCTAGCCCAGTCTCAAGCCCGTACCCTGGACACTAACGTAGGCCATTTTCCTGCTGAAAAACATGACACTTCCCATTTCTTAATACCATCTAGGGAAGTCAGTCCTCCAGAAGTAGCCAGGATTCTCAGTTGTAGACGTCACTTCAGTCTAGAAAATCCTGATCATTTAGAATTTAGCTCTCAGATGCAGTCTCAGGCCATTGCCCTGGACACTAACATTTGCCATTTTGGCTCTGAAAAAACCACCCCTCCCAGTTTCTTAATAGCAGTTTGAGGAAGTCATTGTTCTCCAAAGAGCCTAGGATTCTAGGGTGCATCTTTAGTCTGGAGAAATCTGATCATTTCGAATTTTAGCTGTCAGACGCCAGTCTCAGGCCCATTGCCCTGACACAACATTTGCCATTTTGCTGAAAAACCACACCTCCCAGTTTCTAATAGCAGTTTGGAGGAAGTCATGTCTCTCCAAAGTAGCCAGGATTCTATGTGTGGCATTTTAGTCTGGGAGAAATCTGATCATTTCGGAATTTTAGCTTCAGAGCCGTCCCAGGCCCATTGCCCTGACACACATTTGCCATTTTGCTCTGAAAACCACACCTCCCAGTTCTAATAGCAGTTTGAGGAAGTCATTGTCTCTCCAAAAGTAGCGATTCTAGTGTGGCATTTTAGTCTGGAGAAATCCGAATTTAATCTCAGAGCCGTCTCAGCCTTGCTCCTGACAGGATATTTGCCATTTTCTGAAAACCACACCTCCCAGTTTAAAGCAGTTTGAGAGTCATGCCTCCAAAGAGCCAGGATTCTATGAGGGCATTTAGTCGAGAAACTGATCATTTGAATTTTAGCTGTCAGAGCCAGTCTCAGGCCCATTGCCTGGACACGAACATTTGCATTTTGCTCTGAAAACCACACCTCCCAGTTTCTTAATAGCAGTTTGAGGAAGCATTGTCTCTCAGAAGCACGGATTTCATGAGTGGCATTTAGTCTAGAGAAACTTGATCATTTCGGAATTTAGCTGTCAGACGCCAGTTCAGGCCCATGCCCTGAACAGACATTTGCATTTTCTTGAAACACACCCTCCAGTTTTAATAGCAGTTTGAGAAGTCATTGTCTCTCCAAAGAGCCGATTCTATGGTGATCTTTAGTCTGGAGAAATCTGATCATTCGGAATTTTAGCTTCAGACGCCCAGTCCAGGCCCATTGCCCTGACAGAACATTTGCATTTTGCTCTGAAAACACACCTCCAGTTTTTAAACAGTTTGAGGAAGTCATGTCTCTCAAAAGAGCCAGGATTCTATGTGGCATTAGTCTAGGAGAAACTGATCATTTCGAATTTTAGCTGTCAGAGCCTGCCAGGCCCATGCCCTGACACGAACATTGCCTTTGGCTCTGAAAACCACACCCTCCCAGTTTCTTAATAGCAGTTTGAGGAAGTCATTGTCTCCAGAGCCAGGATTCTAGTGTGGCATTTTTAGTCTGGGAGAAATCTTGACATTTGGAATTTTACTTCAGACGCCTCTCAGGCCCATTGCCCTGACAGAACATTGCCATTTTGCTCTGAAACCACACCTCCCAGCTTTTAATACAGCTTGAGAAGATGCTCTCCAGAAGTAGCGATTCATGAGGGATTTAGTCTGGAGAAATCTGATCTTTGAATTTTAGTGTCAGACGCCCAGTCTCAGGCCCATTGCCCGACACGAACATTTGCCATTTTCTGAAACCACACCTCCCAGTTCTTAATCAGATTTGAGGAAGTCATTTCTCCAAAGTAGCCTGATTTGTGTGGATTTAGTCTAGAAACTACATTTCGAATTTTAGCTGTCAGACGCCAGTCTAGGCATGCCTGACACAACAGCCATTTTCCTGAAACCACCTCCAGCTAAAAAGTAGAAGATCTTGGTCATTTCGAACTTTACTTCAGACGTCAGCCATTGCCCAACAACATTTGCCATTTGGCTCGAACCACACCTCCGTTTACAGTTGAAGTCATTGTCTCTCAAGGCCAGATTATGGTGCATTATCTGGAACTGATATTTGAATTTAACTCAGAGCTGTCTCAGCCCATTCCCTGACAATTTGATTTCCTGAAACCACACCTCCCAGTTTCTAAGGTTTGAGAAGCATTGTCTCTCAAAGACCGATTCATGAGATTTTAGTCTGAGAAACTGACATTTCGAATTTACTGTCGACGCTTAGCCCATGCTGACAACATTTGCATTTCTCTGAAACCACACCTCCAGTCTATAGCAGTTTGAGGAAGTCATTGTCTCTCCAAAGAGCCGGATTAGTAGGGATTTAGTCTGGAGAAATCTGATCATTGAATTTAGTTCAGAGCCGTCTCAGCCCATGCCGGACACAATGCATTTTTCTGAAAACCACACCTCCAGTTTCTAATACATTTGAGGAAGCATTGTTCAAGAGCTGATTTAGTGGTGATCTTTAGTCTGGAGAAATCTGATCATTTCGAATTTTAGTGTCAGACCCAGTCTGCCATGCCTGACAAATGTTCAAACCTAGTTATATTGAGAGTCTCCAAGGATTTTTTTGAGAAACTGATCTGATTTCACCGTCAGCACGAAGCATTCAAACACCTCCAGTTACAGTTTGATTAAGTAAGTGTGGATCTTGTCTTGAGAAATCGACATTTGGAATTTTAGTGTTCAGACGATCGCATTCTGACACTAACGGCCATTTCCTGTGAAACAGAACTCCAGTTTCTAAACCACTGAGATAGTCTCTCCAGAAGCAGGATCAGATGTGTGGCATTTAGTCTAGAAACTGATCATTTGAATTTTAGCTGTCAGAGCCCTGCTCAGGCCCATTGCCTAACATTGCCATTTTCCTGAAAACACACCTCCCAGTTCTTAATACAGTTTGAGGAAGTCATTGTTCTCCAAAGAGCCTGGATTCTAGGTGGCATTTAGCTGAGAAACTGATCTTCGAATTTAGTTCAGAGCCAGTCTCAGGCCCATCCTGAAGACATGCCATTTTCTCTAAAACCACCCTCCAGTTTCTAATACAGTTTGAGGAAGACGTTTCCAAGAGCCGATTCTAGTGGTCTTTAGTCTGGGAGAAATCTGATCATTGAATTTAGTGCAGACGCCCAGTCTCAGGCCCATTGCCCTGACAGAACATTTGCCATTTTGCTCGAAAACCACACCTCCCAGTTTCTTAATACAGTTTGAGGAAGTCATTGTCCTCCAAAGAGCCAGGATTCTATGTGGCTTTAGTCTGGAGAAATCTGATCATTTCGAATTTTAGCTGTCAGACGCCCGTCTCAGGCCCACTGCCCTGAGACATTTGCCATTTTCTCTGAAAACCACACCCTCCCAGTTTCTTAATAGCAGTTTGAGGAAGTCATTGTCTCTCAAAGCAGCCGATTCTAGTGGTGGCATTTTAGTCTGGAGAAATCTTGATCATTTCGGAATTTTAGCGTCAGACGCCCAGTCTCAGGCCCATTGCCCTGGACACGAACATTTGCCATTTTCCTCTGAAAACCACACCTCCCAGTTTCTTAATAGCAGTTTGAGGAAGCATTGTCTCTCCAAAGTAGCCAGGATTCTAGTGGTGGCATTTAGTCTGGAGAAATCTGATCATTTCGAATTTTAGCTGTCAGACGCCCAGTCTCAGGCCCATTGCCCTGACACGAACATTTGCCATTTTCTCTGAAAACCACACCCTCCAGTTCTTAATAGCAGTTTGAGGAAGTCATGTCTCTCCAAAAGTAGCCAGGATTCATGGTGGCATTTTAGTCTGGAGAAATCCTGATCATTTCGGAATTTTAACTTAGAGGCGCCGCTCAGCCCATTGCCCTAGACAGGAATATTTGCCATTTTGGCTCTGAAAACCACACCTCCCAGTTTAATAGCAGTTTGAGGAAGCATTGCTCCAAAGAGCCGATTCTAGTGGGATTAGTCTGGAGAAATCGATTTTCGAATTTTAGCTTCAGACGCAGCTAGGCCCATCCTGACAACATTTGCCATTTTGCTCTGAAACCACACCTCCCAGTTCTAATACAGTTGAGGAAGCATTGTCTCTCAAAGTAGCCAGATTCTATGGTGGCATTTAGTCTGGAGAAATCTGATCATTTGAATTTTAGCTTCAGACGCCGTCTCAGGCCCATGCCTGACAGAACATGCCATTTTCTCTGAAACACACCTCCCAGTTTTAATAGCAGTTTGAGGAAGCATTCTCCAAAGTAGCCGGATTTCAGTGGATTTTAGTCTGGGAGAAACTGATCATTTCGAATTTTATGACTGAAACCACACCCAGTTTAACAGTTGAGGCATTGTTCAAGATTCATGGCATTGCTGAGAAACTATTCAATTAAGCGTCAGCTGCCTACAGAATTATAACCACACCTCCCAGTTTATAAGTTGAGAACATTGTCTCCAAAGAGCAGATCATGAGTGCTTAGTCTGGAGAAACTGATCATTTCGAATTTTCTTCAGACCATCTCAGGCCCATGCCTGACAGAATTTGCATTCTCTGAAACCACACTCAGTTAAAGCAGTTTGAGGAAGTATTGTCTCAAAGAGCCGATTTATGGCATTTATCTGAGAAATCTTGACTTGAATTTTAGTCGACGCAGTCTAGCCCATGCCCTGGAACAAGGCCATTCTCTAAAACAACCCAGTTAACATGAGTCTTCAAGATTGTGTTGTCAGAAACTTATTCGAATTAGCGCAGCCCAGTCAGTGCCCATGCCTGGACACTACATTTGCCATTTGAAAACCTACACCTCCTAGTTTGAAGCAGTTTGAGGAAGCATTGCTCATGCAGATGCTATGTGTAGATTAATCTGAGAATCTGAATTTCGAATTGCTGTCAGGCCCATGCCGACCATTTGCCTTCCTGAAATCACATCCTGTTAAAACGAGACCCTCCTGTTCTCAAAAGTTTGAGGAATCATTGTTCTCAAGCTCGGATTCTAATTGAGCATTTATTAGCTGGAGAAACCTGATTTTGGAATTTTACTGCAAGCTAGTCGCCATTTCCTGAAAACAACATTCACATTTTGCTTGAAACACCCTCCTCAGCTATAGAGTTTGAGGGAGTCATTGTCTCAGGAAATCCTATGTGGATCTTTAGCTCAGAGAAAGTCTGACTCTTGAATTTACTTCAGACGCCAGTTCAGGCTCCATGCCGAACGAACACTCCTTTCTCTGAATAATAGACACCAGTTCTAAAGCAGCATTGAGGGTGTCTCTCAGTCAGAGACTACTGTGCATTTAATTAGGAAACCTGTCAGTTAATTTGCTGGTCAGAGCCACTGCAGGCCATTCTGGATCTGAACATGCATTTCCCAAACTCTTAATACAGTTGAGGGTCATTTCTCCAAAGCCAGATTATGGTTTTAGTCTGGGAGAAATCCTGATCATTTCGAATTTTAGCTGTCAGACGCCGTCTCAGCCCATTGCCCTGGACACTAACATTTGCCATTTGCTG
Source organism: Muscicapa striata striata (assembly GCA_030060385.1). NCBI lineage: Eukaryota > Metazoa > Chordata > Aves > Passeriformes > Muscicapidae > Muscicapa > Muscicapa striata. Next base: position 2,103 of record JAREIS010004470.1, on the reverse strand, counting down.
AAAACCACACCTCCCAGTTTTTAATAGCAGTTTGAGGAAGCATTGTCTCTCCAAAAGCAGCCGGATTCTAGTGTGGCATTTTAGTCTGGGAGAAATCCTGATCTTGAATTTTAGTTCAGACGCCTCAGTCTCAGGCCCATGCCCTGGACAGAACATTTGCCATTTTCTCTGAAAACCACACCTCCCAGTTTCTTAATAGCAGTTTGAGGAAGCATTGTCTTCCAAAGAGCCAGGTTTAAGTGGTGGATCTTAGTCTGGGAGAATCTGATCTTCGAATTTTAGTTGTCAGACCCCAGTCTCAGCCCATTGCCCTGACACTAAATTTGCCATTTTGCTCTGAAAACACACCCTCCCAGTTTCTTAATACATTGAGGAAGCATGTCTCTCCAAAGTAGCCAGGATTCTATGGTGGCATTTTAGTCTGGGAGAAATCCTGATCATTTCGAATTTTAGCTTCAGAGCCCGTCTCAGCCCATTGCCCTGACAGAATTTGCCATTTTGCTCTGAAAACCACACCTCCCAGTTTCTAATAGCAGTTTGAGGAAGTCATTGTCTCTCAAAGAGCCAGGATTCTAGTGGTGCATTTTAGTCTGGGAGAAATCCTGATTTTCGAATTTAGGTTCAGACGCCCAGTCTGGCTCCATCTGGAAGAACTTTGCCATTTCTCTGAAAACCACACCTCCCAGTTTCTTAATACCAGTTTGAGGAAGACATTTTTGCCACGTAAGCAAGGTTCTAAGGGTGGCATTTTTAGTCTGGGAGAAATCCTGATCATTTCGAATTTTAACTCTCAGAGCGCCTGCCTCAGGCCCATTGCCCTGACAGAACATTTGCCATTTTGGCTCTGAAAACCACACCCTCCCAGTTTCTTAATAGCAGTTTGGAGGAAGTCATTGTCTCTCAAAGTAGCCAGATTCTATGTAGTGGCATTTTAGTCTGGAGAATCTGTATTTCGAATTTTAACTCTAGACGCTGCTAGCCCATCTGCCACTGACAGAAATTTGCCATTTTGCTCTGAAAAACCACACCCTCCCAGTTTCTAAGCAGTTTGGAGGAAGTCATTGTCTCTCAAAAGCAGCCAGGATTCATTAGTGGTCATTTAGTCTGGGAGAATCTGATCATTTCGGAATTTTAGTGCACGCCTGTCTCAGGCCCACTGCCCGGACACGGACATTTGCAATTTTCTCTGAAAAACCACACCCTCCCAGTTTTTAATAGAGTTTGAGAAGTTCATTGTCTCAGAAGTAGCCTGGATTCTAGTGAGTGCATTTTTATTCTGGAGAAACTGATCTTCTGAATTTGAGGTTGTCAGACGCCCAGTCTGAGGCCATTCCCTGGATAGAACATTGTCCATTTCCTCTAAAACAACCCTCCCAGTTTCTTGCATACAGTTTGAGGAAGCATTTGATATGCCATCTAGCCATGTAGTATAGGCATCTTAGTCTGGAGAAATCTGATCATTGAATTTTAGCTTGAGACGCCCAGTCTCAGCCCATTGCCCTGAACAACGATTGCCATTTTCCTCTGAAAACACACCCTCCCAGTTTTTTATACAGTCTAGGGGAAGTCATGTCTCTCCAAAGAGCCAGGATTCGGTGGCGATTTAGTCTGGAGAATCTGATTTTCCGAATTTTACTGCAGAGCCTGTCCCTGGCCCATTGCCCGACACACATTTGCATTTGGCTCTGAAAACCACCTCCCGTTTCTAATAGCAGTTTGAGAAGCATTGTCTCTCAAAGTAGCAGATTCTAGTGGTGGCATTTTAGTCTGGAGAAACTATCATTTGGAATTTTACTCAGAGCCTAGCTCAGGCCCATCTCCCACGAATTTTGCCATTTGGCCTCTGAAACCACCTCTCGTTTTAATACAGTTTAGGAAGTCATTGTCTCCAAATTGCCATTCTTGTATGGACCTTTAGTCTGGGAGAAACCTGATCATTTGAATTTTAGAGCTTCAGAGCAGTCAGGCCAATCCTGACTATCGACATTTGCATTTGCTCTGAAAACCCACCCTCCCAGTTTCTTAATAGCAGTTTGAGGAAGTCATTGTCTCCAGAGAGCGATTATTGGTGGTCTTTTAGTCTGGAGAATGATCATTTCTGAT
>JAREIS010004468.1:0-10833 GCA_030060385.1 Muscicapa striata striata | reverse complement strand
TGTCCTTTTCCGGGGGTGAAGCAGGGGCCGGCACAGCTGCGGGGCCAGGGGGGAGCCAGGAGGTGGGGGAACCCCCCGGGGCCGGGGCTGGCTCAGGTGGGGCTTTCGTCTGTCCGTTTTCCAGTTAAGAAACAGGAGGGTGTGGTTTTTTTCAGAGGAAACAGCCAATGTTCTATCAGGGCATGGCCTGAGACTGCGCCTGACATCTCAATTCTGAAAGGATCAGGATTTTCCCAGACAAAATGCAACCTTAGAACCCTGGCTATTTTGGAGAGACAATGTCTTCTCAAAACGGCCATTAAGAAACTGGGCTGTGTGTTTTTTCAGAGGAAATGGCCAATGTTTTTATCCAGGCAATTGGCCTGAGACTGAGCTTCTGACATCTAAAATTCTGAAGGATCAGGATTTCTCCTCAGACTAAAGATGCAACCACTAGAACCTGGCTTTGTGGAGTGACAAAGCTTCCTCTAAATGGCCATTAAGAAACTGTGAGGGTGATTTTTTTCAGAGGAGAAATGCCATGTTGATGCAGGCAATTGGCCTGAGACTGGCGCCTGACATGCAATTCGAAAGGATCAGGATTTCTCCCAGACTAAAGATGCCACCTCTTAGAACCCTGGCTACTTTTGAGAGACAATATCTTCTCAAAACTGCCATTAAGAGCTGGGAGGGGTGTGGTCTATTCCAGAGGTACATGGCCAATGTTCGTATCCAGGAGCAAGTGACCTCAGACTGGGCGTCTGACATCCCAAATTCCGAAAGGATCAGGATTCCGTGACTAGTGCAAACATAGAATCCTGCTTCTACTTTTGGAGGGTGTGTCTTCCTCAAGAAAACAGCCATTAAGAAACTGGGAGGGTGTGGTTTTTAGGAGAAAATTTCAATGTTCATATCCAGGGCCCTTGGCACAGAGACTGGGCTTCTGACCGTGCAAATTCTGCAAAAATCAAAGTTTCTTGAGACTGAAATGATGCCTCCACTGACAAAGCCTGGCTGTTCATGGGTGCCAAAAGCGTCCTCTAAATGGATATTACAAAAGTGGTTAAGTGATTTTTATTTAAAGAGAAGTTTGCCCTTGTTTGCATGTAGGACCATTGGCCTGGGACAGAGGCTTGGCCTGCTGAAATTCCCGAATGGATCAGGATATCTCCCAGACAAAGAGGCCTCCTCTTATAACCTTGGCTACTTTTGGAGAGACAATGTCTTCCTCAAAACTGCCATTAAGAAACTGGGAGGTGTGGTTTCAGAGGAAAATGGGCAAGTTAGTGTCCAGGGCAATTGTGCCCTTGAACTGGGCTTCTGACAGCTAAAATTTGGAAAGTATCAGGATTTTCCTAGACTTAAGCTGCCAACACTGAGAAGCCTGGTTTTTTTTTTTTTTTTTTTTTTTTTTTTTTTTTTTTTTTTTTTTTTTTTTTTTTTTTTTTTTTTTTTTTTTTTTTTTTTTTTTTTTTTTTTTTTTTTTTTTTTTTTTGCTCCAGGTGACTCTTGGAGGGTCCTGTGTCCAGATGACCAGTTATTTCCAGAGTAGGAATATGCACCTGTGTCTGAAAGGATCAGGATTTGTCCTAGACAAACGAACCAACCACTTAGAATCCTGGCTACTTTTGGAGAAACCAACACTACCTCCCAACTGGTATTAGAGAAACTGGGAGGATGTGTTTTTTTTTTTCAAGGGTAATAGGCCAATGCTCTTATCCAGGGCCCTTGGCCTGAGACTGGGTTTCTGACCGTGAAAATTCTGCAAGGATCAAGATTTCTTCGAGCCTGAAGATGCACCCACTGAGAAGCCTGGCTGTTCATGGAGTGCTAAAAGCTTCCTCTAAATGGATATTACAAAAGTGGTGAAGTGATTTTTTATTAAAAAGAGAAGTATGCCCTTGTTTACATGCAGGACCATTGGCCTGAGACAGGGCTTCGGCCTGCTGAAATTCCGAAAGGATCAGGATTTCTCCCGGACTAAAGATGCCTCCTCTTAGAACCCTGGCTACTTTTGGAGAGACAATGTCTTCCTCAAAACTGCCATTAAGAAACTGGGAGGGTGTGGTTTTTTACAGAGGGAAAATGGGCAAAGTTCATATCCATGGCAATAGGCCTCAGACAGGGCGTCTGACAGCTAAAATTCCGAAAGGATCAGGATTTCTCCTAGACTAAATATGACACCAGATAGAAGCCTGACTACTTTTGGAGAGACAAACACTACCCCCAAACTGGTATTAAGAAACTGGGAGGGTGTGGTTTTACTCAGAGAGAAAATGGCCAATGTTCGTATCCAGGGCAAGTGACCTGTGACTGGGCGTCTTACATCTCAAATTCTGAAAGTATCAGGATTTCTCCTAGACTAAAGATGCCACCACTGAGAACCATGGCTGTTCAATGAGTGCCAAAAGCGTCTTCGAAATGCATATAAAGAAAGTGGTGACGTGATCTTTATTTCATAGAGAAAAATACCCTTCTTTGCATGAAGGGCCTTAGGCCTGAGACTGGGCGTCTGACAGCTAAAATTACGAAAGGATCAGGATTTCTCCCAGACTAAATATGACATCAATAGGAGGCCTGGCTACTTTTAGGGAGACAAACACTACCTCCAATTTGGTATTACGAAACTGGGAGGGTGTGGTTTTATTCAGAGTGAAAATGGCCTATCCAGGCCTATCCAGGGCAAGTGTCCTCAGACGGGGCGTCTGACATCTCAAATTCTGAAAGGTTCAGGATTTCTATAAGACTGATGATGCATCCTCTTAGAACCTTGGCTACTTTTGGAGAGACAGTGTCTTCCTCAAAACTGCCTTTAAGAAACTAGGAGGGTGTGGTTTTTTTCAGAGGGAAAACAGCCAATGTCCGTATCCAAGGCATTTGGCCTGAGACTGGGAGCCTGACATCTTACATTCTGAAAGGATCAGGATTTCTCCCAGACTAAAGATGCAACCACTTAGAATTCCTGGCTACTTTTCCAGAGAGCAACACTTCCTCCTAACGGGAATTAATAAACTGGGGTGGTGTGGTTTGTTTTAGAGGGAAAATTGCCAATGTTCATATCCAGGGCCCTTGGCCTGAGACTGGGCTTCTGACCGTGCAAATTCTGCAAGGATCAAAGTTTCTTCGAGACTGAAGATGCCTCCACTGAGAAGCCTGGCTGTTCATGGAGTGCCAAAAGCTTCCTCTAAATGGATATTACAAAAGTGGTGAAGTGACTTTTTATTTAAAAGAGAAGTATGCCCTTGTTTGCATGCAGGGCAATTGGCCTGAGACAGGGCTTCGGCCTGCTGAAATTCCGAAAGGATCAGGATTTCTCCCAGACTAAAGATGCCTCCTCTTAGAACCCTGGCTACTTTTGGAGAGACAATGTCTTCCTCAAAACTGCCATTAAGAAACTGGGAGGGTGTGGTTTTTTTCAGAGGGAAAACAGCCAATGCTCGTATCCAGGGCAAGTGACCTCAGACTGGGCGGCTGATATCTCAAATTCCGAAAGGGTCATGATTTCTCCCAGGCAAAAGATGCAACCACTTAGAACCCTGGCTACAGTTGGAGAGACAATGTCTTCCTCAAAACGGCCAATTAGCAACTGGGCTGTGCAGTTTTTTTCAGAGGTAAATGGCCAATGTTTTTATCCGTGTCAATTGGCCTGAGACTGGGCGTCTGACATCTAAAATTCCGATATGATCTGGATTTCTCCTAGTCTAAATGTGCCACCGCTGAGAATCATTGCTGTTCATGGAGTGCCGAAACCCTGCTCTAAATGCATATTAGGAAAGTGGTGACGTGATCTTTATTTCATAAAATATTGACCCTTTTTTCCATGAAGGGCCTTTGGCCTGAGACTGGGCGTCTGACAGTTAAATTTCGGAAACGATCAGGATTTCTCCTAGACTAAAGATGCCAAAACTGAGAAGCCTGGCTCTTTATGGAGTGCCAAAAGCCTCCTCTAAATGCATATTAGGAAAGTGGTGACGTGACCTTTATTTCATAGAGATATTGACCCTTTTTGCATTAAGGGCCTTTGGCCTGAGACTGGGCGTCTGACAGCTAAAATTCCGAAAGGATCAGGATTTCTCCCAGAATAAATATGACACCAATAAGAAGCATGGCTACTTTTGGGGAGACAAACACTACCTCCAAACTGGTATTACGAAACTGGGAGAGTGTGGTTTTATTCAGAGTGAAAATGGCCAATGTTCCTATCCAGGGCAATTGGCCTGGGCCTGAGCGCCTGACAGCTCAAATTCTGAAATTATCAGGACTTCACCAGACTAACGATGCAACCACTAAGAATTCCTGGCTACTTTTAGAGAGACCAACACTTCCTCCAACTGGTTTTAAGAAACTGGGAAGGTGTGGTTTTTTTTTGAGGGAAAATACCAATGTTCATATCCAGGGCTCTTGCCCTGAGACTGGGCTTCTGACCGTGGAAATATTGCTAGGATCAAGATTTCTTTGAGACTGAAGATGCCACCAGTTAGAAGCCTGGCTGTTCATGGAGCGCCAAAAGCTTCCTCTAAATGGATATTACAAAAGTGGTGAAGTGATTTTTTATCTAAAATTGAAGTATGCCCTGGTTTGCATGCCGGGCCATTGGCCTGAGACAGGGCTTCGGCCTGCTGAAATTCCGAAAGGATCAGGATTTCTATGAGAATAAAGATGCATCCTCTTAGAACCCTGGTTACTTTTGGAGAGACAATGTCTTCCTCAAAACTGCCTTTAGGAAACTGGGAGGGTGTGGTTTTTTTCAGAGGGAAAATGGGCAAAGTTCGTATCCAGGGCAATTGGCCTTAAACTGGGCGTCTGACAGCTAAAATTCAGAAAGGATCAGGATTTCTCCCAGACTAAATATGGCATCAGATTGGAATCAGGCTACTTTAGGGGAGACAAAAACTACCTCCAAACTGGTATTAGGATACTGGGAGTCTGTGGTTTTATTCAGAGTGAAATTGGCCAATGTTCCTATCCAGGGCAATTGGCCTGAGACTTGGTGCCTGACATCTCAAATTCCGAAAGGATCAGGATTTCTCCAGACTAACGGTGCAACCACTAAGAATCCTGGGAAGTATTGGAGAGACAATGTCTTCATTGAAAAGGTCATGAAGAAACTAGGAGGGTGTGGTTTTTTTCAGAAGGAAAATTGCCAATGTTCGTATCCAGGGATTTTGGCCTTCGACTGGGCGCCTGATATCTCAAATTCCGAAAGGATCAGGATTTCTCCTAGACTAAAAGTGCCACCACTGAGAAACATGGCTGTCCATGGAGTGCCAAAAGCCTCCTCTAAATGCATATTAAGAAAGTGGTGACGTGATCTTCATTTCAGAGACAAATAGACGCTGCTTATCATGAAGGGCCTTTGGCCTGAGACTGGGCGTATGACAGCTAAAATTCTGAAAGGATCAGGATTTCTCGCAGCCTATATATGACACCAGTGAGAAGCCTGGCTTCTTTTGGAGAGACAAACACTACCTCCAAACTGGTATTAAGAAACTGGGAGGATGTGGTTTTATTCAGAGTGAAAATGGTCAATGTTCGTACCCAGAGCAATTGGCCAGAGACTGGGTGCATGACATCTCAAATTCCGAAAGGATCAAGATTTCTCCCAGACTAAAGATGCAACCACTTAGAATCCCGGCTACTTTTGGAGAGACAATGTCTTCCTCAAAACAGCCAGTAAGAAACTCGGAGGGTGTGGTTTTTTTTAGAGGGAGAATTGCCAATGTTCATATCCAGGGCCCTTGGCCTGAGACTGGGCTTCTGACCGTGCAAATTCTGCAAGGATCAAAGTTTCTTCGAGACTGAAGATGCCTCCACTGAGAAGCCTGGCTGTGCATGGAGTGCCAAAAGCTTCCTCTAAATGGATATTACAAAAGTGGTGAAGTGACTTTTTATTTTAAAGAGAAGTATGCCCTTGTTTACATGCAGGGCAATTGTCCTGAAACAGGGCTTCTGCCTGCTGAAATTCCGAAAGGATCAGGATTTCTCCCACACTAAAGATGCCTCCTCTTATAACCCTGGCTACTTTTGGAGAGACAATGTCTTCCTCAAAACTGCCTTTAAGAAACTGGAAGGGTGTGGTTTTTTTCAGAGGGAAAATGGGCAAAGTTCGTATCCAGGGCAATTGGCCTGAGACTGGGCATCTCACAGCTATAATTCGGAAAGGATCAGGATTTCTCCCAGGCTAAAAATGCCAACACGTAGAACCATGGCTGTTCATGGAGTGCCAATAGCGTCCTCTAAATGCATATTAGGAAAGTGGTGACGTGATTTTTATTTAATAGAGAAATAGATCCTTGTTTGCATGAAGGGCCTTTGTCCTGAGGCTGGGCGTCTGACAGCTAAAATTCTGAAAGGATCAGGATTTCACCCAGACTAAATATGACACCAGATAAAAGCCTGGCTACTTTTTGAGAGACTAACACTACCTCCAAGCTGGTATTAAGAAACTGGGAGGATGTGGTTTTATTCAGAGTGAAAATGGCCAATGTTCCTATCCAGGGCAATTGGCCTGTGACGGAGCGCCTGACATCTCAAATTCTGAAAGGATCAGGATTTCTCCCAGACTAAAGATGCAACCACTTAGAACTCTGGCTTTTTTTGGAGAGACAATGTCTTTCTTGAAACGGCCATTAAGAAACACGGAGGGTGTGGTTTTTTCTGAAGGAAAACATCCAATGTTCGTATCCAGGGCAATTGGCCTGAGACGGGGCGTCTCACATCTCAAATTCCGAAAGGATCAGGATTTCTCCCAGAGTAAAGATGCAACCACTGAGAATTCCTGGCTACTTTTCCAGCGACCAACACTTCCTCCTCACTGGTATTAAGAAACTGGGAGGGTGTGGGTTTTTTTCTGAGGGAAAATGGCCAATGTTCTTATCCAGGGCCCTTGGCCCGAGACTGGGTTTCTGACCGTGAAAATTCTGCAAGGATCAGGATTTCTTCGAGACTGAAGATGCCACCACTGAGAAGCGTGGCTGTTCATGGAGTGCCAAAGCTTCCTCTAAATGGATATTACAAAAGTGGTGAAGTGATTTTTCATTTCAAAGAGAAGTTTGCGCTAGTTTACATGCAGGACCATTGGCCTGAGACAGGGCTACGGCCTGCCGAAATTCCTAAAGGATCAGGACTCCTCCCAGACTAAGGATGCCTCCTCTAAGAACCCTGGCTACTTTTGGAGAGACAATGTCTTCCTCAAAACTGCCATTAAGAAACTGGGAGGGTGTGGTTTTTTTCAGAGGGAAAATGGGCAATGTTCGTATCCAGGGCAATTGTGCTTAGACTGGGCGTCTGACAGCTAAAATTCGGAAAGGATCGGGATTTCTCCTAGACTAAAGATGCCAACACTGACAAGCCTGGCTGTTTATGGAGTGCCAAAAGCCTCCTCTAAATGGATATTACAAAAGTGGTGACGTGATCTTCATTTCATAGAGAAATAGACCCTTGTTTGCGTGAAGGGCATTTGGACTGAGACTGGGCGTCTGACAGCTAAGATCCCGAAAGGATCAAGATTTCTCCCAGACTAAATATGACACCAGATAGAAGCCTGGCTACTTTTAGAGAGACAAACACTACCTCCAAACTGGCATTAAGAAACTGGGAGGGTGTGTTTTTATTCAGAGTGAAAATGGCCAATGTTCGTATCCAGGGCGCGTTACCTAAGATTGGGCGTCTGACATCTCACATTCCGAAAGGATCAGGATTCCTCCCAGACTAAGGATGCCTCCTCTTAGAACCCTGGCTACTTTTGGAGAGACAATGTCTTCCTCAAAACGGCCATTAAGAAACTGGGCTCTGTGGTTTTTTCCAGACGGAAAGTGGCCAATTTTCTTATCCGTGGCAATTGGCCTGACACTGGGCGTCTGATATCAGAAATTCTGAAGGGATCAGGATTCCTCCCAGACTAATGGTGCCACCACTGAGAACCATGGCTGTTCAATGAGTGCCAAAAGCCTCCTCTAAATGCATATTAATAAAGTGGTGACGTGATCTTCATTTCAGAGAGAAACAGACGCTTCTTGTCATGAAGGGCCTTTGGCCTGAGACTGGGCGTATGACAGTTAAAATTCCGAAAGGATCAGGATTTCTCCCAGACTAAATATGACACCAGTGAGAAGCCTGGCTACTTTTGGAGAGACAATGTCTTCCTCAAAACGGCCATTAAGAAACTCGGAGGGTGTGGTTTTTTTTAGAGGGAGAATTGCCCATGTTCATATCCAGGGCCCTTGGCCTGAGACTGGGCTTCTGACCGTGCAAATTCTGCAAGGATCAAAGATTCTTCGAGACTGAAGATGCCTCCACTGAGAAGCCTGGCTGTTCATGGAGTGCTAAAAGCTTCCTCTAAATGGATATTACAAAAGTGGTGAAGTGATTTTTTATTTAAAAGAGAAGTATGCCCTTGTTTGCATGCAGGGCAATTGGCCTGAGACAGGGCTTCTGCCTGCTGAAATTCCGAAAGGATCAGGATTTCTCCCACACTAAAGATGCCTCCTCTTATAACCCTGGCTACTTTTGGAGAGACAATGTCTTCCTCAAAACTGCCTTTAAGAAACTGGAAGGGTGTGGTTTTTTTCAGAGGGAAAATGGGCAAAGTTCGTATCCAGGGCAATTGGCCTGAGACTGGGCATCTCACAGCTATAATTCGGAAAGGATCAGGATTTCTCCCACACTAAAAATGCCAACACGTAGAACCATGGCTGTTCATGGAGTGCCAATAGCGTCCTCTAAATGCATAATAGGAAAGTGGTGACGTGATCTTTATTTAATAGAGAAATAGATCCTTGTTTGCATGAAGGGCCTTTGGCCTGAGACTGGGCGTCTGACAGCTAAAACTCCGAAAGCATCAAGATTTCTCCCAGACTAAATATGACACCAGATAAAAGCCTGGCTACTTTTTGAGAGACAAACACTACCTCCAAGCTGGTATTAAGAAACTGGGAGGATGTGGTTTTATTCAGAGTGAAAATGGCCAATGTTCCTATCCAGGGCAATTGGCCTGAGACTGAGCACCTGACATCTCAAATTCTGAAAGGATCAGGATTTCTCCCAGACTAAAGATGCAACCACTTAGAACTCTGGCTTTTTTTGGAGAGACAATGTCTTTCTTGAAACGGCCATTAAGAAACACGGAGGGTGTGGTTTTTTCTGAAGGAAAACATCCAATGTTCGTATCCAGGGCAATTGGCCTGAGACGGGGCGTCTCACATCTCAAATTCCGAAAGGATCAGGATTTCTCCCAGAGTAAAGATGCAACCACTGAGAATTCCTGGCTACTTTTCCAGCGACCAACACTTCCTCCTCACTGGTATTAAGAAACTGGGAGGGTGTGGGTTTTTTTCTGAGGGAAAATGGCCAATGTTCTTATCCAGGGCCCTTGGCCCGAGACTGGGTTTCTGACCGTGAAAATTCTGCAAGGATCAGGATTTCTTCGAGACTGAAGATGCCACCACTGAGAAGCGTGGCTGTTCATGGAGTGCCAAAGCTTCCTCTAAATGGATATTACAAAAGTGGTGAAGTGATTTTTCATTTCAAAGAGAAGTTTGCGCTAGTTTACATGCAGGACCATTGGCCTGAGACAGGGCTACGGCCTGCCGAAATTCCTAAAGGATCAGGACTCCTCCCAGACTAAGGATGCCTCCTCTAAGAACCCTGGCTACTTTTGGAGAGACAATGTCTTCCTCAAAACTGCCATTAAGAAACTGGGAGGGTGTGGTTTTTTTCAGAGGGAAAATGGGCAATGTTCGTATCCAGGGCAATTGTGCTTAGACTGGGCGTCTGACAGCTAAAATTCGGAAAGGATCGGGATTTCTCCTAGACTAAAGATGCCAACACTGACAAGCCTGGCTGTTTATGGAGTGCCAAAAGCCTCCTCTAAATGGATATTACAAAAGTGGTGACGTGATCTTCATTTCATAGAGAAATAGACCCTTGTTTGCGTGAAGGGCATTTGGACTGAGACTGGGCGTCTGACAGCTAAGATCCCGAAAGGATCAAGATTTCTCCCAGACTAAATATGACACCAGATAGAAGCCTGGCTACTTTTAGAGAGACAAACACTACCTCCAAACTGGCATTAAGAAACTGGGAGGGTGTGTTTTTATTCAGAGTGAAAATGGCCAATGTTCATATCCAGGGCGCGTGACCTAAGATTGGGCGTCTGACATCTCACATTCCGAAAGGATCAGGATTCCTCCCAGACTAAGGATGCCTCCTCTTAGAACCCTGGCTACTTTTGGAGAGACAATGTCTTCCTCAAAACGGCCATTAAGAAACTGGGCTCTGTGGTTTTTTCCAGACGGAAAGTGGCCAATTTTCTTATCCGTGGCAATTGGCCTGACACTGGGCGTCTGATATCAGAAATTCCGAAGGGATCAGGATTCCTCCCAGACTAATGGTGCCACCACTGAGAACCATGGCTGTTCAATGAGTGCCAAAAGCCTCCTCTAAATGCATATTAATAAAGTGGTGACGTGATCTTCATTTCAGAGAGAAACAGACGCTTCTTGTCATGAAGGGCCTTTGGCCTGAGACTGGGTGTATGACAGTTAAAATTCCGAAAGGATCAGGATTTCTCCCAGACTAAATATGACACCAGTGAGAAGCCTGGCTACTTTTGGAGAGACAATGTCTTCCTCAAAACGGCCATTAAGAAACTCGGAGGGTGTGGTTTATTTCACAGGGAAAATTGCCCATGTTCATATCCAGGGCCCTTGGCCTGAGACTGGGCTTCTGACCGTGCAAATTCTGCAAGGATCAAAATTTCTTCGAGACTGAAGATGGCACCACTGAGAAGCCTGGCTGTTCATGGAGTGCGGAAAGCCTCCTCTAAATGGATATTACAAAAGTGGTGAAGTGATT
>JAREIS010004466.1:0-15662 GCA_030060385.1 Muscicapa striata striata | reverse complement strand
CGCTGTGCCGGGCACGGCGTGTCCAGATGTGCAGAGAAAGCCCCCGGCTGCTGAGTCTCAGGGGAAGGCTGAGGGAAATGCACCCACCATGCCCTTTCTGCAGTTCCTTCACAGTTTGTTCCAGGATGTCATTTGACTCAAGTGATTCCTTCTCTCCTCTAGGTTTGTTCTCCCCTCTTAGAGGACCTTAACAGAAAGAATTTCCATTTCAGATGAATGGATCCCAAATTGCAGTGTTCAGCCTGTGGGCTCAGCAGGGATTGACCACTCACCCCTCTGTTGGGAGCTGGACTTGTGTGCAGCAATCAGCAGAGGAGCTGGAACAGTGTTCCCTGCAGACACACCTGTAACTCAAGTGCCACAGAAGCTTCTGTCACCTGGTTCCTGACAGGTTGTCAATGATTATTCTTTGGTGGGGCAGTGACAACATACCTGCAGGATGCTGCAAGGGCTTCAAAACTTTTTGCAGCCAAGCTAATGGAGAAACCTTCCTGGGAACGTCACCTAGAAGGGAGCACAGATCCAGAAGCATTTCCATGGTGTGCTGGGATCCCCTTCTGCCCAGCCCACAGAATGGATCCCACAAATCTGTGCTCAGCCTGTGGGCTCAGCAGGGACACTGCTCACCCCTGCTATGGGAGCTGGGCTTGTGAGCAGCAACAGCAAAGGAGCTTGAAAACTGCTTTGCCCAAGGGGGCAGACTGTCAAAGAGTTGACAGCCAGAAAAGAGATGGTCCCAGAAATTGTGTGTTGCTCTTCTCTGGAATTGGTCCCAGAAACATCCCTCAGACTGCTGTGTAAATGCCCACATATGGTCTGATAAGCCCCTATCCTTTTGCAGTCTGCACTCAGAAACTTTGCAACAAATCCACCAAAAAATTGCCCGAGTGGCAAGATTTAAATTTATTCTGGCAATAGTATGTCAATTAACAGGGTGGCCAGAACATTCCCTACTGTTTCAGCAACTACAGGATCAGTTGTTAAAGTATTTTTGGAACAAATAATTCCAAGATATGGGATTGTGGAAGCAATAAACTCAGACAGGGGAACTCATTTTACAAGAAAAATTCTTCAAGGAGTTATGACTGCATTAGGGATACAATGGAACCTCCATACCCCCTGGCACCCCCAGAGTTCGGGTCAGGTTGAAAGAATGAATGGAGAAATAAAGAAACACCTTCTGAAGCTGGTGATAAAAACTAAGTTGCCGTGGGTATGGCTCCTGCCCCTGGCTTTGGCAGGAATAAGGACCAGAGCCAGGGGAGATGTTCAATTGATGTTTGGAATTCCTTACCCTTAACCAGCCTAGTGGGGGGGTAGAGATAAGTGATGTGTGTTTGAAACATTGCGTGGTTCGGATACTGTCTCTTGTGAAATCTCTTTGACAGGAGGCTCAGCTGGCACAGACCCTGCCTTTGGACTTTGCTGTTCACAACATCCAGCCAGGAGACTGGGTCCCAGTTAAGGAGTGGAAAGAAGCACCGCTGGTGGTGAAGTGGCGTGGACATTTCCAGGTGTTGCTGAGCACAGGAACAGCCGTCAAGACAGCTGAACATGGGTGGACCCATCACACTCGGGTCAAGGTCTGTGAGGCCCCAGAGATTTGGACATCTCAGCTGGAGGAGAAGGACGGGAAGCCACGACTGACACTCCGCAGGGGCGGACTGGAGCAGTAGCAAGTGTGTTGACATCGAGGGAAGCCTCGTGTGCCCACCCAGGGACTGCCTGCTGAAACAGTTTGTGTGGGCATCCCTCCTCTCGGATCTACAGTCACTGGGGGCCAACCTTTGCTGTCACTGTTTTATTTATGTTAAGCTGTTTCTGTGCCTTCACTCACCACAGGTGGGGAAGACAAGGTGAAAGTGCAAAATTAGGTTAGGAAATTACATGACACTGTTAGAATGTTTCTCTTAATGATCTTACCTTTATATTGTCAGTTAGGGTGGGGCCAAGAATGGGAAAATAAGTTTTTAACCTTAAGAGAAGAAGTAGCAAAAACCTTTAACCTTTGCAATTGCTGGGTCTGTGGAGGGCCAGGGGGATCTGAAAACTGGCCATGGGTGGCCAGCCCAGTCGAACCTAAATGGTGGGTTAGCACCCTGAGTGAGGTCCATAATGGAACAGGATTTTGGGATGAAGAAGGAAGTCCATGGCAGCTTCATTCTTCTGAAAGAGGCACTTATTGTCTAAACAGAACAGGAAGCAGGTACGTGGGAAAAAGTGTTTGTAACTGGACTTTATCTTTGGGTTTAGATTGTTGGACCCCAACTGCCTTCCTTATGATTGTTCCAGATATCAAGGCAGATGGAATCAAACTCATGTTAAACTCTCAAATGGTAGCTGGGTAAAGTGTTCCTACCATAATTATCAGAAAGATTTGGAAGGCTGTAAAGCAGTGGGGAGGGATAAGTTTTTTGACTCCTTATTTTTAAGCTGCCCCCGAGATAATTCCACAGGACACATGGACACATGCTGTCCATGACTATCAGTGGAAGTGGCAACACCAGAATGGAACTCGAACTCTTTTCAGCAGGTTCTGGTCCAAATCTAATAAAACAGATCTGGGGTGTAACTGCAGCTGGAAACCTCATGTGGGAGCATGGAAGTGCAAATCCTGTGATTCCTATGAGGGGCAACTATTGTTGGGGGACCACTAGGCCCAGGAAGCAAGCTGTATTTTGATCCCCCAGTGGATCATGAAAATGGGAAGGTCCCTTTGCCAATGGGACCTGGGCTTTAAAGGGGCATTACTGGATTTGTGGCCAACATGCCTATCACAGGTTACCCCCAAACTGGTCAGGGATATGTTATGTGGGGTACATCAGACCACTGTTCTTTCTGCTACCACAAGTTCAGGGAAACCAGTTAGGAATCAAGGTATATGATGATCTAATTAGGGAAAAGCGGGCGATTGATGTGTCCCTGGCTGGGGGGAGCACCCAAAAGGGGGTGATGATGAATGGCCACCTGAACAAATCATACAACACTATGGACCAGCCACTTGGAATCCTAATGAATTAATATCAGGTGCCAGAGAACCCATTTATAATTTAAATTGGATAATTAGGTTACAAGCTGTCTTTGAAATAGTAATTAACCAGAGAGCTACAGCTCTTAACCTTCTTGCTGACCAATCTACTGAGATGAAAAATGCAGTATTTCAACACTGGACAGTATTAGAGTACTTATCAGCAGAAGAAGGGGGAGTGTGTGGCAAATTAAATGACTCAAACCGCTGTTTGCAAATAGATGACAATGGAAAGGTGGTGAAACAAATAGCAAAAAGAAAAAGGAAGTTAGCTCATGTATTGGTCCAAACATGGAAAGGGTGGGAATGGGACATGTTTTCGTGGCTACCTGGTGGACTGTGGGTTAAACAACTGCTTTTTTTTTTTTTTCTCTTATGTGCTGTAGCAACTCTAATCTTTTTACCAGGCATAATCCCTTGCTTAGTACAATTTATTCAACATGTGATCAAAGGGATGCAGGTAATAGCCCTGCCTACTGATCCAGAGATGGCTCAAAAATGACAGAAATTGATCTCACTGCAAAAAATGGCAAAACCAAAAAGGACACAGGAACAAGAAATTAGGTCAATGATAGCTAAAGTTTGTAAAGACAATTATTAAAAATAAAAGAGGAGGGATTGAGAGGAATGTAGCATTTGTCTTTACAAACAAGCTGTAGATTGCTAGTAGATACAATTAGCACCTAAAGATAAGTGAAACAATGGGAGGGATTACAATGATTGATGAATGGGAAAAGAGATTTGCCTTTACAAACAAACTGTAGGTTTGCTAATAAATGAAATTGGGTAACGGAAAATGAAAGAAGCAATGTGGGGGGAGAACTTTGAATTCTATAAGAATTAAAAATTAAAAGGAAGGGTTATACATTAGAGGGGAATCTTAGGCGTTCCGGGAAGTCTGTGCCTCTCAAGTACCTCAGCCTATGGGGAAAGAGAGAGGGAAAAGTGGCCGGGAAATTAGGATAAAAGGAGGCTGCGTCCTCCAGAAATTTGAGAGATCCCAGGGGAATGCCCATGGCCTCTCCCTTTATTCGAATAAAGCAAAAAGGACTCCTCTGTCTCCTTTTTTGGACATAAACCTCTGGTGTTTGTGGATTAATTTTCCTTACATTAGCACTGGCTTAGTCAGTCTTAGTCAAAGCTCTTTTAAAAATCAGCCTGCATGCAAAATCATTTTTTATTATAGTTGGGTTTTTTGGATCTTTGCTTTGGTGCTCAGAGATAACGGAGGAAGGGGCAGATTTTCTGTTCAACTTGCCTGTCAGTGTGTAGGGAGCAAGGAAAGAAGAACAGTTTTTCACCAGCTGGTTTTGGAGCTCTAAAAGCAATTGTGCTGTCCCTGATGAGGGGGTGGGGGCACTGCTAACAGCCTGGATTGTCCCCACCTGTCCCCTCTTCACCACAGTGCTGTGTAGATCCAGAGCCTTGTACCTCGGCCTGATGGTGCAAAAATCCCCCCAACATCCCTCCGTTTGCAAAAATAAAGGCTTTGTGCTCATTAATATGAAAAGCTGTATGGGTGGCCTGCAGCTAATGTTCTTCTGTTGGCTGGACCCCAGTCAGTGCTCACATGGAAATTACTGACCCAGCCCCGAGCTGCTCTTAGGAGTGACTTGATCAAAGGGACTGAAGCTCTGGTGACTACAAACCCTCTAGGAACACAAACACAGGAACTATGAGAATGTTGGTGACAAAAGCAGAGTTGAACCTTTGAGGGCCCCTCACTGCTGCCTCCCCCCACCCTTTTGTTTTTAATTTATTTCATGTTCTGAGTGCCGGTCCTTGCATGAAATGGGCTCTCAGCAATGAGCTGCTGGGGTTCCTCGGCGTGTCCCTTTGTGCTCCCAGGGCTCCTGGTCTGCTTTGGCTGGGAAACCTGTGCATCGTGCCTCTGTGTCTGTTTCCTGTCATTCCAATGCACAGCCCTTTGCTGCAGCTTGGCATAGAAACACTCCGAGTATTTTATTGGATAACTTACATCGTGCACTTCATGACATTGTGTTAATCAGGCTCTGTCAGATCACAAGTTCCTGAAACACATTTTCAAGCCTTCCAGCTGCAGCCCAAGGGAAGCTGTTTCTGTCTCGCATCACAAAATTGGCAGGTTTTTTGCAAAGACAGCCCTTTAAAAAGGACTTGTTGCATGCATTAACATCCAAGGGGTTGCTTTCAAAGACAGAGAAAAAACCCACAAACAAACAGCAACATACCAAACAAACTAGTAAAAAGAGCTGCTGTTTAATTCTCACTTTAAATATTTTCCGAGCTGGTCTCCACTTCCACTGCAGCGTTTTCTTTGGACAGAAGAACACCCTTGCCCAATGTGATGTGATTTAACAAGGCAAACAGAACTTACACACAATGGATATATTACAGCTAAACCTGCAGAGTCCCATTTCACAATCATCACAATTTATTTTCTGTTTATTTTGTTTTCAGAAGGGTGATGTTGCGGCACGTGTTTATTTCCCCGCTGCCCTCATTGGTTTCAGCTCTGTCAGACCCCGCCTCCGCCCCGCCCCAAGGATCCCTCATTGGTTGAGTGTTTGTGCACACGCCCTGCTTTGCCCCTGTGTGCAATCCCGGCACAGAAATGCTGTTTGTTACTGAATCCTGCAGGCCGAGTAGATGTGTTGGAGCCTCAGTTGCCGAGAGCCTCCCTCTCCTCTTCAGCTGACCCAGACGCCGAGCACAGCGTGGAGCAATGAGCTCCAAAGGTTCTGCCTCCAGGAAATGCTGCTCTGGGGCAGTTCCCCACAGCTGGAGCGGTGCCGGGGTGTCTCCCGTGGGCTCGCCCGGGCTCCGGTGAGCCGTGTCAGGGTGAGAACTGTACCGAGCATCCCCTGGCTAGTTTGGTGCCATCGCCACTGATTACCTGTGCTTTGTAATTATCTGTCCTTCCTGTAGTTTCTCTGCCCGATTGTTACAGTTTGATGGCTGCTTCCTTCACCTGATTTTTATATTTTTCTGGATTTGTTGCACATAAAGGTTGTTTTTGTTTTTCAAGTCATCTCAGACCAGCTCTGCAAACCCCGTGACTTTGAGGACTATGTGCTCTCAGACAGCAAATTGTGCATGAATAGGAAGCTTGTAGTTCCTGTCTTCATTACACGCAGCAAAATGGAAAATCTTTAGAATGGTACCAATTCTAACCTTCATTTTGCCTTATTTTTGCTGCCATGCAATAAAGTTGTGTCAGATTCCTCAATGAACTGGGTTCTTCCAGGGTGGAGTGTGCAAGGATAATCCCTTAGCTCATGTCTGGACCTGGTGTGCACCCGGCCAGACAATGACTGTCATCCATAGCCAGCCTCTGTCTGCACAGAGAGCAGGGAGCTGCAGCTCTGAGGACCTCGGGGATTAGTGAGCAAACAGACCAAATCCCTAATTTCTACCAGTTACTTTCCAGGAGTATTTGCAGCTGATCTATTTTTATATTCCTGCCCAAAGCTGGAAAAAAAGAACCCTGGCAGTTTGCTTTAGCTATGAGGTGAAGAGACTCTTTCCAACAGGTTCCAGCTTTGCTCGTTGTTTGAATTAAAAGCAGAGCAAAACTCTTCTGTTGGTCACATCAAACCACCATAAGTTTGATTAGTTTGTGAAAGGCAGAAGAGTGTAAAAATTATTTCATTTTATAGTACTTACAATTCCCTAATTCAACCATGGGATAATTATGCCATAATTCACTATATCAAGTAACTGGGAAAATTACTGGAAAAGAAGTAATTTTAAAACTAAGTTAATGACTTTCATAAACAAAACTTTGTACTAAAACTATAGTACTTGAAATGTCTCAAAGCCCTTTGATGATAGAGCCCTGCACCCCAGTCATGTGCAGTGCAGCCTCAGCTGTCCCTTTGAGCCCAGAGCTGCCAAAGGTGGCTCCAAGACTGACTGGCAATCAATCCAGAACAGGGCTCACACACAGAGCCGAGTCTCAAGGCCAAAGCCAAACCTTCATGAGGTTGGATTTGTTTTAACACTAAATTGAGGAAAATTTGCTCATCCTGTAACATCATTCCCATGGGGAGCAGAGGTGCCCTGATTGTAAATGTTTTGCTTCATCAAAGGGCCATTGCTCAGCAAAACTCTTGTTTTGCCTGCTGACACTGCTGGTCAGGCTGTGTCCCTGGAGATGCTCTCAATGTCTCCACTCTTTTCCTGGATATACTTTTTTAAGAGATCCATGCCCAGATATTGTACTGCACCACACAGAGTCACTGAATCACAGAATATGCTGAGTTTGAATGGACCCACAGTGATCATGAAGTCCAGCTCCTGGCCCTGCACCGGAGCATCCTCAGGAGTCACACCATGTGCTTGAGAGTATTGTCCAAATGCATCTGGAGTTCTCTCAAACTTGGTGCTGCCTTGGGATGCTTGTTTCAGTGCCCAGCTGTCCTCTGGATAAAAGCCTTTTCCTAATACTCCACCTAAATCTCCCCTGACACAACTTCAGGCCATTCCCTATCAGTGGGGACAAGAGAAAGAGATCAGTTCCTGCAGACGCCAATGAGGTCTCCCATCAGGCTCCTCCAGGCAGAAGAGACAAAGAGTCCTCTGCTGCTCTTCACACAGCTTCCCCTTAGGCCCTTTACCATCTTCACTGCCCTCCTTTGAACACACTTTCTTACACTGAAGTGACAAAAACTTGAGACAATATTCGAGGTGAGCAGAGCAGAGTGTGAGAGTCCCTCCCTGGCCTGACTGGTCATGCTGGGCCTGGTGCCCCTCAGGACAGGGATGTGTCCCCTGGATGCCAGGGCAGTGCTGACTATATCCAACTTTGCATCCACCATGATTCCCAGGTCCCTTGGCACCGTGCTGCTCTCCAGCATCTCATTTCCCAGCCTGCCCCTTCATCCATGGCTACCCTAACCCATGTGCACAATCTGGCACTTTCCCTTGTTGAACTTCACAGGGTGGTTGATTGTCCAGCCCTCCACTTTGTCCAGGTCCTGCCCTGAGCCCAGGGACGCTCAGCATGGGCTCCCCCAGCCCCTCGAGGCCTCGCCGCTGGTCACAGCAGCCCCTGCCTGGCTCCTGCCTGCCCGCACCGTGGGCACCCCTGGCTGCTCCTGGACATGGAGCTCAGCCAGTGCTGCTGCCCTGGGGGCTTTGCTGGTGGTGCCACACAGACACTGGGGTGACAGCTCCATCTTTTTATTGGAAGAGAAGGGCCGATTTTGGAAGCTCTCAGTCAACTGTGGAGAGAGGAGTGTGTGAGGCCCCAGGTGCTGCTGGCACACAGGGACCCTCGTGCACAGCAGGGCCAGAGCTGGCAAGGCTCCCCAGCACGGCTGGAGCTGCTGGCACAGCTTGGCCCAGCTGGACAGCTGCCCCTCACGGCCCCGGCCAGCAGGGCACGGCTCTGGGCAGGGTCCCTGGCCAGGAGCGGGCCCAGAGCGCGTCGGCCTTTCAAGGGCAATCTGGTCCCTGCTCTCTGCCCTCCCCACCTTGCTCTGCCTCTGCCCCCTGCTCCTGGGGCTGCTCTTGGCCACGCAGCCTCAGTCTGTGGGAGCAATGGGGAATGTGAGCCCGTGCTGTGCTCCACTGCTGAGCTGGCAGCTCGCTGCATACGGCCAGGACGTTCTCTGTTTCCCCCAGAGCTGGGCCCTGGGGCACCTTGGCCCCCCTTGGCACAGGCTGTGCCACCCAACAAAGCCCAGAAGGGCGGGAGGAGAGCCCGGGGGCAGCGCAGCTGCTTGGGCAGTGGCTCCTTCCAGGGACCCGGGCCCAGCCCATCCCTGAGCAGCCACTGCCAGCCCCGACCCTCCCTGCCCCGGGACAGCTCCCCCAGCCCCAGGGGACACAGTCAGGCCCTGTCAGGACCCAGTGCAGCCCCTGCCCGGTCGGGAGCCAGGGCTGGCTGTGGCCCTGGGCTCATGGCAGGGCTCTGGCTCGGGGCTGCTCCTGTGCCTTGGGCCTCTGGGCACTCAGGGCAGCTCTGGGAGCAGCTGCAGCAGGAGGGACCTTGGTGCACGGGTCCCCTTTCCCAGGGGCTGGGAACCAGCTCCAGAGGCCTCAAAGCTGAGGCACCTCCAGCTTTGGCTGCTGCTGGGCTGTGCAAGGGTAAGGGCTGAGCCTGGCACAGCAATTACCTCCTGTGCCTGTGCCTGTTCCTGGCATCTCCTCCTTTCCTTCATCAGGGGCTGGCACAGAGCCACTGCTTCCTCTAGGATGTTCCAGCATCTCCACATTCTTTTGTTTCATTGCTTGAGAAAGGAAAAGGGACACCTGGATCAGATGGAACCATTCACCATTCAGGGAGGTGGCATGTTCAGGAGGCATTGCTTGTATAAATCATGGATAAGGATCAGGAAAAGACCCAGGCTCTTGGGGCTGTGACAGGGCTCTCTCTTGTCCAAACCACAAACTCTCCTGATCTGCCTTGAGACAGGGAAATTTCAGGGGATCTCAGGGTGTGCATGGCCCGTGGGGCAGTTTGGGCTCCCTGCCAGCTGATGCCCAAGGCCTTCCTGCAGAGGCTGGGGAGAAGCTGCAGCCAGGCCAGGCTGGGAAACAGCCCTGCAGGCTGTGACAGCAGCAGCAGCGGGACAGCGAGGCTGCCATGGATCCCTTCCCGCTGTGCCGGGCACGGCGTGTCCAGATGTGCAGAGAAAGCCCCTGGCTGCTGAGTCTCAGGGGAAGGCTGAGGGAAATGCACCCACCATGGTGTCTCTCCAGATCACTGAGCATCTTGTCCAGAAGTTTGTCTGCCTCCAGCGATTTCTTGTCTCCTATGTCTGGGTCGTTCCCTCTAGGAGGACCTTAACATAGTTCCATTTCTCATTCAGGTTGCAGTGGCAGTGAGTGCAGTGAGTGCTCCAAGGCACTCCCCCAACTCTGCATGCTGCTCAGGAGCAGGGGCAGAGGTAGCATGTGCCTGCAGTGGCCCCACACTGGGATGGAAGGAGCCCCTTTCAGGCCAGTCAAGGGAGAAAGGAATCCCTGGAGCTGCCAGCAGCTCTGAACCCAGCCCCAGTGAGGGCCAGGGCTTGGCAGCGGCAGCGGGAGCAGCTCAGGCTGCCTGGGGCCAGCAAAGGGGCCACACAAGGCACAGCCCCGGGGCACAGCCCTGGGCCCTTCCCTTCCCTCTCTGCTCTTCTCCATGGCTGCACAGAGCACATGGAAGGAGACACTGGCATTGCACATGGGAAGAGCATTGACAGCTAAATGCTCCTTCTTCCCACTGACAGCGATCCTGTGGGATCACCCAGGGCTCCAGAACAGAGCAGGACAAGGTTCCCAGAATCCATCAACCCTGAGATGACCTTAAGGGAAGCAGCACCTGAGTGAGCCCTTGCCACACAGAGAAAGATTTTTCTGTCAGGAAAGGGATGCTGAGAACTTGCCTTCAGGAAATCTCAAATGATCGGAACTCTCATCCATCCAAGCTGCTGGAATAACATCCTCAGCCCACTCATCTAGAAGGGAGCACAGATCAGAAGCATTTCCATGGTGTGCTGGGATCCCCTTCTGACATACGGAACTGAGCACTGCAAGGGAGGGAAATGCACCCACCACGGCGTCTCTCCAGATCACTGAGCATCTGGTCCAGAAGTCTGTCTGCCTCCATGGATTTCTTGTCTCCTGTGTCTTGGCTCTTGGCTCTTGGAAGACCTTAGAGCAAAACAGTTCCACTTCATGAGTATGGGCCAGGTAGGGCTGTGTGAACCAAATGTGAATGGACATGGCCAAAGCTGCAGAGGGGCCTGGGGAGCTCTGGGCTGGCTCCTGGTCACTCTGCACAATCTATCCATGCCCTGTGCAACACCCCTGGATGGGTGGCTGGAGCAGCCCAGGGCCCCTGTGGGCTCTCTCCCTCCCAGAGTTGAAAGCCTCCCTAAAGCCCTTTGCAAAAGCATCCCCAACGCTTCCTGGGGAGAAGGGAGCGCTGTCCCGGGAAAGGGGAGCCCGGCCGCCGGCTCACCTGCTCCCCGCGCTCGCCACGGAGCTGCCTGGGCAGCCCTGGCAGGCAGGGCCACTGCCAGGAGGAGCAGGAGGAAGAGGCGCAGAGCAAGGGCCATGGTGCCTTGCCCTCTGCCAGTGCCGCAGCTCTTGCTGCCAGCGCTGTGCTGCCAGCGCTGTCCCAATGCCAGCACCACTGCCGCCGCCGCCGCTGCTGCCGCAACAGCTGTGGCCAAGGACTGACTGGGCGGTGGCTGTGGTGCTGTGCAGCCACGGGGCTCTGGCACCTCTGTGACCTCAGAGCCTGCTGTGACCTCAGCCTGCTGTCACCCCAGAGCCTGCTGTGACCTCATGGCCTCAGCTGTACCCCCAGAGTGTAACCCCATCTGTACAAATGGCCTGCCCTGACTGTAAATGTTTTTCTTTAAATGGCCTTTGCTTAGCAAAACCTTTGTTTTGCCTGCTGACACTGCTGGTCAGGCTGTGTCCCTGGAAATGCTCTTGATGGCTTCCTGTAGCAATGGGGAACAAAGAGACATGTACCTCCCTACGCATCCAACAGAGATCGCTTTATTATAGAAATCACACCCCTTTTATACCTTTAATCTCAACCAGACAAAACCAAAGTTTTAGAGAAGATGGTGTCATGGTGTGACTGGGGTTTGCCAGTTTTAATATATTTAATTTTTTTTAGGGATAGGATTTAGGAGCAGAGACAAGGCAGGCTTTAAACTTAAAAAGGTAAAAGAGGAAATTTATTAATAACACAAACATTTCAGAATAAGATTTCTAGAATATTCCCTCCTCCCCCTTTCCTTATTTTATGCATGTCTTAACAGCAACATACAGGGAACGCTTCAGTCAGTTATTTACTTAAATAATCATTTCAGTTCACTCCAGAGAAAAAAGTGCTTTTTTTCTTTTAGTTTAGGCTTAGGGGATGTTTCCACTCTCATAATTTGCATCCACCCAGACCTACAAATTATGATTTTTCCTCCCATTTTCACAGTCCGTCTGGAGCCGTGTACGGGTTATGATGCACACATGGGGTACCATTTTAAAGGCAGGCTGCTGAGAACACAAAATCTTTTAATCTCTTTCTCTATCAAATGTCTCTGTTCACATTCCAGTCCCAAAACAGAGAAAGCTTCATTTCCCCGAGGCAAAAAGTCTTCATCTCAAGCACCTAACTTCCCCACATGTATTTCACAGTTTAAAGGAATTTTAGTGAAGGCACAGTCCCCTAGAGCCCACAAAAAAAAGGTTTTCAACTACTTATCAGTGGCATCTCTTCAATCTCTTCCAGCAGGACTGTTATTTTCATTTCGCTGACTTCTGTAATTCTTCTTGCTTTATTCCTTTCATTTCGGAGAGCTCAGGAGTTCTAGAGTCGTATCCAGGCACGAAAAGGGTTAAACTTGTACGCTAAAAGTAAGGAGCCAGGCTAAAGCCACGCAGGAAAAAACATGGCCTGGACTTCTTTGTGCCACGTGTTCAGCTGGAGGGCCTCTTTCTCCCAGAGCAGGGGGAAAGGAGAGCCTTGGGTGGCTCCCCTATCCCCGCTCGGCCCTGCTCCCTGGAGAAAGAAAGCCGTGCCGAGCCGGGGCTGGGCCGAGCGGGGACAGGGTGCCGGGAGGGGCCCCCACCCCCCGGGCCGAGGCTGGGGCCGGGGCCGGGGCCAGGGACCCCCAGACCCGACCTCTCTTCCGGAGGCTGGAAGCCAAAGAGGGCAAAGTTAACTTCTCCCCCGTGATTTGTGAAAGCGAAATAACTTTTAAATTGGTTTATTGGGCTGTCAATCAGTAAACCACGTCTCAGATTGGTCCCCACAGCCGACGGGGAGGCTCCCAGAGAGGGGGGGACAGCCATCCTGTTCCCAGACCTCCTGCTGTTCCGTCAGGGCGCTCCCTTCCCCACTCTTCCACGTGCAACCAGCACAGATGGGCACCCACTGGCTGGCTCAGCTGCACTCTGTCTGCGCATCATTTCCACCATTCTGCTTCCCATTCAAGGGCTGTCCACGTGTTCCTCCTCATAACTGCCTCACACCTCCAGCCAACTTCCAACTTCCCAGCCTGCAGCTGAGCCTTCCCCACGTGGCCTTCTGCTGAACATAACCCTTAACAACTTTAACAATAATTATCCGATATCCCACAGCTTCCCTCTTTTCCTAGGCATGGTCCTGGAGAAGGTGCAGGCCGAGATGATGGCACAGAAGGAGCTGTGCCCTGAGCCCAGGGACGCTCAGCATGGGCTCCCCCAGCCCCTCGAGGCCTCGCCGCTGGTCACAGCAGCCCCTGCCTGGCTCCTGCCTGCCCGCACCGTGGGCACCCCTGGCTGCTCCTGGACATGGAGCTCAGCCAGTGCTGGTGCCCTGGGGGCTTTGCTGGTGGTGCCACACAGACACTGGGGTGACAGCTCCATCTCTTTATTAGAACAGAACAATGGGCTGTCGCCTACCTAGGTGGGGGCGGGGGAGGGATCACCTTCAGTGTTGTTTAGAGGGCAGGGCCAGGGGGCTAAGGGGTGAAGGAAGGGCTGTGTTGTTCTCAGCTGGGGCTGGAGGATGCTGGGCTGGTGCTGGGGTGTCTAGAAGAACATGGGAATGGCCTGGGATGGGGCAGAGGGAGTTAAAAAATGGAGGGAAGGCCGCTTGGGGATATCCATGGGGAGAAGAGATGGCAATGGGATCTACAGGGTAATAGGAGGGGTCCTTGTAAATGGTTGTTTTGGAGTCCTCTTCTCAGAGCCCTTGTGAGGGCTGCCCAGGCCCTTATTACTGCTGGAGGAGCTGCCCAAGCTGTCAGAGTGTGAGGTGCAGCCGCCGTCTTTCATCTGCTGTCCCGAGGTGCGACTGTGGGGAGAGGAGTGTGTGAGGCCCCAGGTGCTGCTGGCACACAGGGACCCTCGTGCACAGCAGGGCCAGAGCTGGCAAGGCTCCCCAGCACGGCTGGAGCTGCTGGCACAGCTTGGCCCAGCTGGACAGCTGCCCCTCACGGCCCCGGCCAGCAGGGCACGGCTCTGGGCAGGGTCCCTGGCCAGGAGCGGGCCCAGAGCGCGTCGGCCTTTCAAGGGCAATCTGGTCCCTGCTCTCTGCCCTCCCCACCTTGCTCTGCCTCTGCCCCCTGCTCCTGGGGCTGCTCTTGGCCACGCAGCCTCAGTGGGAGCCAGCACTGGCTGCAGCCCCAGCGGGCTCCCCAGGACAAGGCCCAGCAATGGAGAGGCCAGTGAAAGCACTGGGCAGCAGCAGAACCCTCAGCAGAGTTATGTGGACAACCACTGACCATCCACAACTCCACAGCAGCCTCACTGGGACTGTTTGCTGTCTACAAGTAGCTGTCACTTGAAGCTGTTTTAGGGGGAGAGTAACAAAGCACTCACCGGTTTCTCTTCTAGCAATATTCGCGTGAGATAAGGTAACAGCAGAGAAAAATCAGCGAAAAAGACATGCCGACTATGAATACTAGAAAGGATCTTGCCATGGATAAACCCTTTGTAATGCCTTTGTGGAAATGTGGAAAATGTCTTGAGGTGCCGGCTGCATCTGTGGGAGCAATGGGAAGTGTGAGCCCGTGCTGTGCTCCACTGCTGAGCTGGCAGCTCGCTGCATACGGCCAGGACGTTCTCTGTTTCCCCCAGAGCTGGGCCCTGGGGCACCTTGGCCCCCCTTGGCACAGGCTGTGCCACCCAACAAAGCCCAGAAGGGCGGGAGGAGAGCCCGGGGGCAGCGCAGCTGCTTGGGCAGTGGCTCCTTCCAGGGACCCGGGCCCAGCCCATCCCTGAGCAGCCACTGCCAGCCCCGACCCTCCCTGCCCCGGGACAGCTCCCCCAGCCCCAGGGGACACAGTCAGGCCCTGTCAGGACCCAGGGCAGCCCCTGCCCGGTCGGGAGCCAGGGCTGGCTGTGGCCCTGGGCTCATGGCAGGGCTCTGGCTCGGGGCTGCTCCTGTGCCTTGGGCCTCTGGGCACTCAGGGCAGCTCTGGGAGCAGCTGCAGCAGGAGGGACCTTGGTGCACGGGTCCCCTTTCCCAGGGGCTGGGAACCAGCTCCAGAGGCCTCGAAGCCAAGGCACCTTTAGCTTTGGCTGCTGCTGGGCTGTGCAAGGGTAAGGGCTGAGCCTGGCACAGCAATTACCTCCTGTGCCTGTGCCTGTGCCTGTTCCTGTGCCTGTGCCTGTGCCTGGCGTCCCCTTTCCTCTTGAAGCAGGGGCTGCTGATGAGCGACTGCTTCCACGGGGAAATGCTGCCTTCCACAGAACCTCTGTGTCCATCTCTTATGGAGAAAGGGAGGGAGACAGCTGGATCAGATGGAACTGTTCCCCATTTGGGTGGTGGCATCTTCAGGAGGCAATACTTGTTAGAGATATGGAGTAGGACCAGGAAAAGGCCCAGGTTCATGGGGCTGTGACAGAGCTCTCTCGTGTCCAAAGCACCACCTCCCCTGATCTACCATAAAGACAGGGAAATGCAGGGATTGTCAGGGTGTGCATGGCCCATGGGGCACTTTGGGCTCCATGCCAGCTGATGCCAAAGGCCTTCCTGCAGAGGCTGGGGAGAAGCTGCAGCCAGGCCAGGCTGGGAAACAGCCCTGCAGGGTGTGACAGCAGCAGCGGGACAGCGAGGCTGCCATGGATCCCTTCCCGCTGTGCCGGGCACGGCGT
Source organism: Muscicapa striata striata (assembly GCA_030060385.1). NCBI lineage: Eukaryota > Metazoa > Chordata > Aves > Passeriformes > Muscicapidae > Muscicapa > Muscicapa striata. Next base: position 64 of record JAREIS010004466.1, on the reverse strand, counting down.
GTCCAGATGTGCAGAGAAAGCCCCCGGCTGCTGAGTCTCAGGGGAAGGCTGAGGGAAATGCACC
>JAREIS010004464.1:0-10438 GCA_030060385.1 Muscicapa striata striata | reverse complement strand
AGACCACATCACAGCCCTGCTCCTTGTGATGTCACAGGCACCAGAGCATTACAGCCCTCACACTTGTGATGTCAGGCACCAGGCACATCACAGCCCTGCTCCGTATGTCACAGGCACCGAGCATTCAAGCCTGACCTTGTGTCGGGACCAAGCAATCAAGCCCTGCTTGGATGTCATAGGTACCAGGCATCATAGCCCGCTCCTGTAATGTCGGCCAGAGCATATCCAGCCTGACACTGTGATTCAAGGACCAACATCACAGCCCTGCTCCTTGTGATGTCACAGGCACCAGAGCACATCACAGCCCTGCTCCTTGTGATGTCACAGGCACCAGAGCACATCACAGCCCTGACCCTTGTGATGTCACGGGTACCAGAACACATCACAGCCCCGCTCCTTGTGATGTTATAGGTACCAGAGCACATCACAGCACTGCTCCTTGTGATGTCACAGGCACCAGAGCACATCACAGCCCTGCCCCTTGTGATGTCACAGCCACCAGAGCACATCACAGCCCTGCTCCTTGTGATGTCACGGGTGCCAGAGCACATCACACCCCTACAATTGATGTCACAGGAACCAGAGCAAATCACAGCCCTGCTCCTTGTGCTTTCACAGCCACCAGAGCACATCACAGCCCTGATACTTGTGATGTCACAGGTACCAGAGCACATAACAGCCCTCCTGCTTATGATGTACCAGGTGCCAGACCATATCACAGCCCTGCTCCTTGTTATGTCACAGGCACCAGAGCACATCACGACCCTGACCATTGTGATGTCACAGGCACCAGAGCACATCACAGCCCTGCTTCTTGTGATGTCACAGGCATCAGAGCACATCACAGCCCTGACCCTTGTGATGTCACAGGCACCAGAGCACATCACAGCCCTGCTCCTTGTGATGTCACAGGCACCAGAGCACTTCACAGCCCTGACCCTTGTGATGTCATCGGCCTCAGAGCACATCACAGCGCTGCTCCTTGTGATGTCACAGGCACCAGAGCACATCAAAACCCTGACTCTTGTGATGTCACAGGCATCCAGAGCACATCACAGCCCTGACCCTTGTGATGTCACAGGCACCAGAGCACATCACAGCCCTGACCCTTGTGATGTCACAGGCACTCAGAGCACATCACAGCCCTGCAACTTGTGATGTCAAATGCAAGAGCACATCACAGCCCTGCTCCTTGTGATGTCACAGGCACCTGAGCACATCAGAGCCCTGCTCCTTGTGATGTCACAGGCTCCAGAGCACATCACAGCCCCGACCCTTCTGATGTCACAGGCACAAGAGCACATCACAGCCCCGCTCCTTGTGATGTCACAGGCACCAAAGCACATCACAGCCCTGCCCCTTGTGATGTCACAAGTGACAGAGCACATAACAGCCCTGCTTTATATGATGTCACAGGAACCAGAGCACATCACAGCCCTGCTCCCTGTGATGTCACAGGCACCAGAGCACATCACAGCCCTGCTCCTTGTAATGTCAAAAGTACCAGAGCACATCACAGCCCTGACCCTTGTGATGTCACAGGCCTCAGAGCACATGACAGCCCTGCCCCTTGTGATGTCATAGGGAACAGAGCACGTCCAGCCCTGACCATTGTGATGTCACAGGCACCAGAGCACATCACAGCCCTGCACCTTGTGATGTCACAGGCACCAGAGCACATCACAGCCCTGATACTTGTGATGTCACGGGCACTAGAAAAATCACAGCCCTGCCCCTTGTGATGTCACAGGCAGCAGAGCACATCACAGACCTGGCCCTTGTGATGTCACAGGCAGCAGAGCACATCACAGCCCTGACCTTTGTGATGTCACAGGCACCACACCAAATACCAAACCTGCTCCTTGTGATGTCACAGGCACCAGAGCACATCACAGCCCTGCTCCTTGTGATGTCACAGACACCAGAGAACATCACAGCCCTGGCCCTTGAGATATCACAGGCACCAGACCACATGACAGCCCCGCTCCTTATGACGTCACAGAAACAAAAACACATCACAGCCCTGCTCATTGTGATGTCACAAGTGCCAGACCACATCACAGCCCTGCTCCTTGTGGTGTCACAGGCACCAGAGCACTTCACAGCCCTGCTCCTTGTGATGTCACAGGCACCAGAGCACTTCACAGCCCTGACACTTGTGCTGTCCCAGGGACCAAAGCACATCACAGCCCTGCTCCTTGTGATGTCATAGGTACCAGAGCACATCATAGCACCCCTCCTTGTAAATTCACAGGCAGCAGAGCATATAACAGCCCTGACACTTGTGATGTCACAGGCACCAAGGCACATCACAGCCCTGCTACCTGTGATGTCACAGGTACCAGAGGACATCACAGACCTGCTCCTTGTGATGTCACAGGCCTCAGAGCACATCACAGCCCTGACCCATGTGATGTCACAGGTACCAGAACACATCACAGCCCCGCTGCTTGTGATGTCATAGGTACCAGAGCACATCACAGCACCGCTTGTTGTGATGTCACAGGCACCAGAGCATATCACAGCCCTGACACTTGTGATGTCACAGGTACCAGAGCACATCACAGCCCTGCTCCTTGTGATGTTATAGGCACCAGAGCAAATCACAGCCCTGCACCTTGTGATGCCACAGGTCCAAGAGCACATCAAAACCCTGGCCCTTGTGATGTCACAGGCAGCAGAGCACACCACAGCCCTGACCATTCTGATGTCACAGGCACCAAAGCACATCACAGGCCTGCTCCTTGTGATGTCACAAGTGCCAGAGCACATCACAGCCCTGCTCCTTGTGATGTCACAGGCACCAGAGCACATCACAGCCCTGACCCTTATGATGTCACAGGCAGCAGAGCACATCACAGCCCTGCTTCTTTTGATGTCACAGCCACCAGAGCACATCACAAGCCAGACCCTTGTGGTGTCACAGGCACCAGAGCACATCACAGCCCTGACCCTTGTGATGTCATAGTCACCAGAGCACATCACAGCCCTGCTCCTTGTGATGTCACAGGCACCAGAGCACATCACAGTCCCGCTCCTTGTGATGTCACAGGCACCAGAGCACATCAGAGACCCGCTCCTTGTGATGTCACAGGCACCAGAGCACATCACAGCCCTGACCATTGTGATGTCACAGGCAGCAGAGTACGTCACAGCCCTGACGCTTGTGATGTCACAGGGACCAGAGCACATCACATCCCTGCTCCTTGTGATGTCACAGGCACCAGAGTACATCACAGCCCTGCTCCTTTTGATGTCACAAGCACCAGAGCACATCACAGCCCTGCTCCTTGTGATGTCACAGGTCTCAGAGCACATCACAGCCCTGATCATTGTGATGTCACAGGCAGCAGAGCACATCACAGCCCTGCTCCTTTTGATGTCACAGGCACCAGAGCACATCACAAGCCAGACCCTTGTGGTGTCACAGGCACCAGAGCACATCACAGCCCTGACCCTTGTGATGTCATAGTCACCAGAGCACATCACAGCCCTGCTCCTTTTGATGTCACAGGCACCAGAGCACATCAGAGACCCGCTCCTTGTGATGTCACAGGCACCAGAGCACATCACAGCCCTGACCATTGTGATGTCACATGCACCAGAGCACATCACAACCCTGTTATATATATATATATATATATATACCATATTGTAATTCGTGTTTTTTATAACTTAATTCTTCAAAATAAAATAAGAAGCCACAGGTAAAGGCAGTGATTGCCTCAGAGCTAGGTCAATTTACATATCTTCAGGTCAGACTGCTACCGATAAGCACCTATCTCGTGGGGAAACCTGGAAACTCAAGGAGGTGCGGCATTTCCCGAAAACCCCATCACTCCCCCCACCCAGGACTGCATTCCCCGACTCTGGATGAAGACCACCACCTAAAAGCAATGCACAATGGACACAAAATCTCAGCAAAGAGCAGGAAGGACTTTGTCTTATGTGGACACCAGAGCTGAATTTTAAAGAAACAAAGGAGTGTCTTGCTCCAGGCTATGAAAATCAGTATAAAAAGGGAGCCAACCAAGACGGCGGTGTGAACACCAGGGGACCCAGTGCAATAGAGGCTGGGTAACATCGTGTGTTCACCCAACTCCGAACCCAGGCTCGGTGTTCTACTTTCCGGTTGTGGCTTTGCAGGACCGTATTTTTGGTCGCGAAAATAAAATTTGCCAATTTAACCTTTTAATTCGGTTTGATTCGTTTATTACCAATAACAATCTTGGTGACCCCGACGTGATCCTGATTTTGGGTTTGGGGGGGGGCCCCTTTCCGACCAGGAGGCGCCTCGCTGACTTCAGCGGCCTGGTGGAATTGGGGAATTCCCCAAAGCCAGTCAGGATCCCGAACTAAAAATTTGAAAAGCCACAATCAGAAAGGGAAAAGTTGGGCCCTGAGTTCTCGGATAAACCGCGGCAACGTTTTTCAGTCATAAAACTCGACGTGCACGAAGAATCCACGCAGGAAAAGGAGCCGTAAGTATTGCGTGGTTGATTGAGGTGTGACTGAGCGCGTGATTGAGACGTGATTTTATCACAAAGCGAGTGCAGACCCCAAAGCCGCAGTTCCATTATCCCGCGAGGGGTGTGGTCGGTTGCGGGGGAAGCGAACGTAACGTGGTATTAACTCTCTCTGTCTCGTGTCAAGCCTAAAACTTGGGAAGTTTTGGGGGTCGGTCACGGGGAGATCGGGAGGGAAGGTACGTTCCCTGGAATTGGGAATTGGTAAACCTCTCAGATCGTAGGGCAGGACAAGCCCTGGAAAAGGAAAAGAGAGCTCGCTTCCTTTCGAAAAACCCCACGGAAGGGTTCTCTGTGTGAGGTGAGTCGATTGGAAACATTGAAATAAAGTTTAAACTTTGTACGGTAGTACCCGGACCTGGCGGTGGTCCCGGCGTAAAACACGGTAAGTAAACATAATAGAGGTTTGGGGGGGTTGGAAACCTTTTAGAGAAAATGGGACAGAAAAAGAGCAAACCTCAGGGAAAAACCCCAGAGAAGTCAGCTAAGATAAGAAAAGGTAAGTTACCTGACATCCCCAGGGATAGTCCACTAGGGTGGATGTTAGAATACTGGGAGCAAGGTTCAGATAAAAAAAACCAAGTCTAAGGAGAAATTGATACATTATTGCATAGAGGTTTGGGGGGGGAAGGAGATCAAGGAACATGTAGTATGGCCCATCTTCGGTACATTCGAAAGATGGGTCTGCCAGGCTCTGATTAACCACGTGAACAAAAAAAACCCACAGGTAAAGGAGGAGAGGGATTATGCTAAATTATGGAAACACATGCGGCTACTGGAGACCAGGTCTACCCGGTCCTGCGGCCGGCCACCCGGCCGGTGGGACCTGCCTACTGCGGAAAGGGGAGGGTGCTGCAGCGGCCCACGGCGCCGGGGTGAACAGGTCTAACCTCCGGGGCGGCCGCCTGAGACCAGGTCTACCTGGCTTCGGAGCCGACCGTGCAGCCGTCAAGATCCGCCTGTCGCCGGAACGAGAGGACGCTGCAGCGGACCACGGCGCAGGGGTGAACAAGTCTACCCTTCCTCGGGGCGGCAGCCGGAGTCTAGGTCTACCCGGTTTCGTGTCCGGCGGGCCAGCCGGCGGGATCCACCTACCGCCGAAAGGGGAGGGCGCTGCAGCGGCCCGCAGCGCCGGGGTGAACAGGTCTAACCTTCTCCGGGGCAGCAGCTGAGGACCAGGTCTAGCCGGCTCCGGGGCCGGCCGTCCGGCCAGCAGGGTCCGCCTGCCGCCAGAACGGGAGGGTGCTGCAGCGGCCCGCGGCGCCAAGATGAACAGGTCTACCCTTCTTCAGGGCGGAAGCCAGAGACAAGGTCTACCTGGCTCTGGGGCCGGACGGCAAACCGGCGGAATCCGCCTGCTGCCGGCAGGGAGGTCGCTTCAGTGGCCGGCGGCGCCGGGGGGAACAGGCCTACCTTTCTCCGGGGCGGCTGCCGGACGCCAGGTCTGCCCGGCGCCGGGGCCGGCGGGCCGGCCCGCTGGGTTTGCCTGCCGCCAACGGGGAGGGCGCTGCAGCGGCCCGCTCCGCCAGGGTGAACAGGTCTACCCATCTCCGGGGCGGTCGCCGCTCACCAGGTCTACCCGGCTGCGGGACGGACCTTCCGGCCAACGTTGTTGCCTGCCGTCGACCAGGAGAGCACTGCAGCGGCCCGCAGCGCCGGAGTGATCAGGTCTACCCTTCTCCGCGGCGGCCACCTGAGACCAGGTCTACCCGGCTCCGGGGCCGTCCGTCCGACCGTCAGGATCCGCTTGCAGCTGGAACGGGAGGACGCTGCAGCGGCTCACGGCGCAGGGGTGAACAGGTCTACCCTTCTTTGGGGCGGCAGCCGGAGACCAGGTATATACGAGTTCCTGGCGGGCCAGCAGGCGGGCGGGATCAACCGGCTGCTGGCGGGGAGATCGCTGCAGCGGCCCGCGGTGCCGGGGTGATCAGGTCCACCCTTCTCCGGGGCGGCCGCCAGAGACCAGGTCTACCAGGCTCTGGGACGGACCGGCCGGCCTGCGGGGTCTGCCTGCCGCTGGCGGTGAGGGCGATGCAGCAGCCCGAGGAGCCGGGGTGATGAGGTCTACCCTTCTCCGGGGCAGCCACCGGAGACCAGGTCTGCCAGGTTCCAAGGGTGACGGGTCGGGCGGCGAGGTTTTTCTGCCTTTAGCCAGCGATGAGGTAACCGCAGCGGCCCACGGAACCGTGGTGGACAGGTCTACCCTTCTCCGGGGCGGCCTCCGGTGTCCAGGTCTACCCAACTCCGGAGCCGTCCGGCCGTCCGGCGGGGTCCGCCTGCTGCCGGTGGGGATGTCGCTGCAGCGGCCTCAGCGCCGGGGTGAACAGGTCTATTCTTCTCCGGGGCGGCCGCCGAAAACCAGGTCTATACGGCTCCGGGGTCAAGCGGCTGCCGGCGGAGAGGGCACTGCATCGGCCCGCGGCACCTGGGTGTACAGGTCTACCCTTCTCCAGGGCGGCCAGCGAAAACCAGGTCTACCCAGCTCCAGGGCCGGCCGGCCGGCCAGCGGGATCCACCTACCCTCCGGAAGGGGAAGGCGTTGCTGCGGCCCCCGGCGCCCGGGTACACAGGTCTACCCTTCTCCGGGCAGGAAGGCGCTGTAGCGGTTCGCAGTGCCAGGGTGAACAGGTCTACCATTCTCCAGGTCGAGCGCCGGAGACTAGGTATACTCTGTTACGGGGCCGCTTGGCCGGCCTGCAGGGTCTCCCTGCCGCCGGAAGGGGAAAGCACTGCATTGACCCGCGGTGCCAGGTTTAACAGGTCTACCGTTCTCCGGGGCGGCAGCTGGAGACCATGTCTACCCGGGTTCGGAGCCCACTGTCTGGCCGGCAGGATCCGCTTTCTGCCGGGGGGAAGGTAGCTGCAGCGGACTGCGATGCCAAGGTGAACAGGTCTATCCTTCTCTGGGGCGGCCGCCGAAGACCAGGTCTAGCCGGCTCTAGGGTCGGCTGGCCACCAGGCACTGCACCCACCTGTCGCCGACGAGGAGGGCGCTGCAGCGGCCCGCGGCGCCGGGGTGAACAAGTCTACCTTTTTTCAGGGCGGTTGCCGGAGAGCAGGCCTAACTGGCTCCAGCGCTGGTGGGCCGGCAGGCGGGATCCGCCTGCTGCTGGAAGGCTAGGGCGCTGCAGCGACCCGCTACGCAAAGGTGAAAAGGTCTACCGTTCTTCAGAGCGGCCGCCGGACACCAGGTCTACCAGCCTCCGGGGCCGGTTGGCCGGCCGGGTAAATCCGCCTACTGCCGGACAGGAGTGCTGTTCAGCGGTTCGTGGCGACGGGGTGAACAAGTCTACCCTTCTCCTGGGCGGCCGCCGGAGACCAGGTCTACCTGGTTCCGGTACGGACCGGCCGGCTAAATCCACCTACCGCTGGCAAGGAAGGCCGCTGCAGTGGCCCGCGGCATCGGGTTTAACAGGTCTACCCTTCTCCGGGTGGCCGCCAAAGACGAGAGCTACTGGGCTCCGGGACTGGCTGGCCAGCAGTAGGCATCCGCCTGCCACTGGAAGGCTAGGGCGCTGCAGCGGCCCGCGGCGCCGGGGTGAACAGGTCTACACTTTTCCGGGGCGGCCGCCGGAGACCAGGTCTACGGGGCTCCGGGGCCGGCTGGTCGGCCGGCGAGGTCAGCCGGCCGCCAGCCAGGAGGGTGCTGCAGTGGCCCGCGGCACCGGGGTGAACAGGTCTACCCTTCTTTGGGGCAGCCGTCGGAGACCAGGACTAGTCTGTACTGGGGCCGGTTGGCGGGCCTGCGAGGTCCCCCTGCAGCCGGAAGGGGAGGGCGCTGCATCGACTAGCGGCGCCGGGGTGAACAGGTCTACCCTTCTCCAAGGCGGCCGCCAGAGACAAGGTCTACCCGGCTCCGGGACCAACGGGCTGACAGCCACGGTCCGCCTGTCGCCGGCGGGGAGGGCGCTGCAGCTGCTTGCGGTGCCGGGGTGAACAGGTCTACGCTTCTCCGGGGCGGCCGCCTGAGACCAGGGCTACCGGGCTCCAGGACCGGCTGGCCGGCAGGCAGCATCCGCCTGCCACTGGAAGGGGAGGGTGCTGCAGCGGCCCGCGGGGCCAGGGTCAACAGGTCTACCATTCTCCGGAGAGGCCCCCAGAGACCAGATCTACCTGGCTCCGGGGCCGGTGGGCCACCCAGCTGGGTACGTCTGCAACCGGCGGGGAGGGCACTGCAGTGTCCCGCGGCGCCGGGTTGAACAGGTCCACCCTTCTCCGGGGCGGCTACCGGAGACCAGGTCAACTCGGATGCGGGGTCGGTCGGCAGGCAGCATTCGCTTTCCGCCAGAACTAGAGTGCGCTGCAGCAACCCGTGGCGCCAGGGTGAACAAGTCTACTCTTCTCCGGAGCGGTCACCGGAGACCAGGTCTACGCGGCTCCAGTGCCTGCGGACTGGCCAGCAGAATCTGCCTTCCGCCAGTGGGGAGGGCGCTGTAGCAGTTCGCGGCGCCGGGTTGAACAGGTCTACCATTCTCCAGGTCGGGAGCCGGAGACTAGGTCTACCCGACTCTGAGGCCGGCCGGTCTGCAGGATCCGCCTGTCGTCACCGGGGAGGGCGCTGCAGCGGCCTGCGACGCCGGGGAGAACAGGTCTAACCTTCTCGTGGCGGCCGCCGAAGACCAGGTCTTCCGGGCTCCGGGGCCGGTTGGCCGGCCGGCGGGGTTCGCCTGCCGCCAGAATGGGAGGGCGGTGCAGCGGCCCGCAGCGCTGGGGTGAACAAGTCAACCATTCTCTGGGGGGGCAGCCGGAAACCACGGGTACCCGGCTCTGGGTCCGGCCGGCCGGCTGGCAGGATACGACTGTTGCCGAAAGTAGAGGGCGCTGCAGTAAGCCCGCGGCTTCAGGTTGAATAGGTCTACCCTTCTCCAAGGCGTCAGCTGGAGACCAGGTCTTCCCGGCTTCGGAGCCCACCGTCCATCCGCCTGCCGCTGGAAGGGGAGGGCGCTGCAGCGGCCCGCGGGACCAGGATGGACAGGTCTACCCTTCTCCGGGGCGGCCGCCAAAGACCAGGTCTACATGGCTCCGGGGCCGGCGGGCCGGCCAGCTGGGTCCGCCTGCAACTGGCCGGGAGGGCGCTGCAGTGGCCCGCGGTGCCGGGGTGAACAGGTCCACCCTTCTCCAGGGCGGCTGCCGGGGACCAGGTCTACCCAGTTTCGGAGCTCACCGTCCGGCCGGCGGGATCCGACTGCCGCTGGCAGGGAAGGGCGCTGCAGCAGCCCGCAGCACCGGGGTGAACAGGTCTACCTTTCTTTGGGGCAGCCGCCGGAGTCCAGGTCTACCAGGCTTCGAAGCCCGCCGGCAGGCCGGCGGGATCCGCCTTCTGCCGGCGGGGAGGTCACTTCAGCGGCCCGCAACGCCGGAGTGAACAGGTCTACCCTTTTCCGGGGCAGCCGCCAGAGGCCAGGTATTCCTGGCTCCGGGGCCTGATGGCCGGCCGGCGGGGTCTGCCTGCCGCCAGAAGGGGAGGGCGCTGCACCGTCCCGTGGCGCCGGGGTGAACAAGTCTAACCTTCTCCGGGGGGGCAGTCGGAAACCAAGGCTACCCGGCTCTGGGGCCGTCTGGCCAGCTGATGCGATACGACTTTTGCCTGAATGGGAAGGCGTTCCAGCGGCTTGCGGAGTCGGGGTGAAGAAGTACCCTTCCCCGGGGCGACCGCCGGAGACCAAGCCTACCCGGCTGCAGGGCCGGCCGGCTGGCCGACAGACCTCGCCCTCCATCTACAAAGGGGACGCTGCAGCGGCCGGCGCCCTCGGGGTGAACAGGTCAACCCTTATCCAGGGCAGCCGCCTGAGACCAGGTCTACCCGTTTCTGGTGCTGGCTGGCCGCCTGGCAGAATCCACCTGCCGCCGGATAGGGAGGGTGCCGCAGCAGCCCGCTGGAACGGGGTGAACAGTTCCACGCATCTCCAGCG
>JAREIS010004463.1:0-15260 GCA_030060385.1 Muscicapa striata striata | reverse complement strand
GAGAAAGGAAGTGCAGGAATATGCACCAAAGCTTGCCCAAATGATGCTCATTGAATTCAAGAGATTTCATTCCCTTTCCTGAAAGGAAACTTCCCTTCAGGAAAGGAATGAAATGCTGAAATGGCAGGACAAAGTCTGAGAAACTTGGCAGGAAAGGAGATATGATGTAATGAAATGAAATGCGATGGAAGAAATCCCGAAATTCATAAAGGCGAATTGTTTTTTCTTGAAATGGCCTGATGAGTAGAGGTGGCTGGAAATAAAGGAAAACTTGCTGAAATGACTTGAAAAGCATCCTGAAATGAAGGAAGAAAGGATGGAAATAGAATCTGTAGAGAGGTTGCTTAAGAAATAAATGGTGAGAGAAAGGGAGGCAAATTCAAACCAGGAAAACAGTAAAAGTGACTGGGATGACAAGTAGTGCAGAAATGGCCCAAAACTGCTCTAATTATCCCTAAAACATGCTGAACTTGGAGGAAAGAAAAGTCAAGCCTGTTGAGAGGCTGCTAAAAGAAAAGGAATTAGCAAAAAACAGGGAAAATTCAAACGAAGAAAACACTAAAGTACATGGCATGACAGGAAGTGCAGAATATCACAAAGCTTGCCCAAATGATGCTCATTGAATCAGGATTTCATTCCCTTCCTGAAGGAGGATTTCTTCAGAAAGGGAATGAAATCCTGAAATAGGACAAAGTCTGAGAAACGCAGGAAGGAGATATGATGTATGAAATGAAATCGATGGAGAAATCCTGGAAATTCATAAAGGAGTGCACGATGAAATGCTGAGATGAGTAGAGGGGCTGGAAATAAAGGAAAACTCACTGAAATGATCTGGAAAAGCTCCTGAATGGAAAGGAAAAAGGTAAAATAGAATCTGTAGAGGTTGCTAAAGAAGAGAAATGGTGAGAGAAAGGGAGGGAAATTCAAACAGAGAAACAGTAAAAGTGATGGGATGAAAATTAGCAGACAAGTGGCCAAAACTGCTCAAATATCTAAAAACATGTAATTACAGAGAAAGGACAAACCTTGTTAAGACCTTAAAAAATGGTAAGCGGAAAGAAACGAACTGCTTGAGAGGCTGTTAGAAACAGAATGGGAAAACAGGAAAACCAAACTAAGAAACACTCAAAGTACATGATGAAGGAAGTCTGAATATGAGGCAAAGTCCTAAATGAGCTCATTGAATTCTGGGATAATATCCTTACCTGAAAGAAATTTCGAGGAAGAAATCCTAAAGAGAAATCTGAAACCAAAAGGAGATAGAGATGAATGAAATCTGGAAGAACCGAAATCGAGGACCAGCAATGGCCTGAGCTGGAAATAAAGCAAAACCTGCTGAAATGACTTGGAAAAGCATCCTGAAATGAAGGAAGAAAGGATAAAATAGAATCTGTAGAGAGGTTGCTAAAGAAATTAAATGGTGAGAGAAAGGGAGGGCAAATTCCAAACTGAGAGAAACAGTAAAAGTGACTGGGATGACAAGTAGTGCGGAAATGGCCCAAAACTTGCTCTAATTATCCTAAAAACATGCTGGAATCATGGAGGAAAGAAAAGTCACAGCCTGTTGAGAGGCTGCTAAAAAGAAAAGAATTAGCAAAAAAACAGGAAAATTCGAAACCGAGAAAACACTAAAAGTACATGGAAAATCCGAAACCAAGAAAACACTAAAAGTACATGGGATGACAGGAAGTGCAGGAATATGCACCAAAGCTTGCCCAAATGATGCTCATTGAATTAGGATTTCATTCCCTTTCCTGAAAGGGAAGGATTTCCTTTCAGGAAAGGAATGAAATCCTGAAATGGTAGGACAAAGTCTGAGAAACCTGGCAGGAAAGGAGATATGATGTAATGAAATGAAATGCGATGGAAGAAATCCCGGAAATTCATAAAGGGTGACCACGCTGAAATGGCCTGAGATGAGTAGAGGTGGCTGGAAATAAAGGAAAACTTGCTGAAATGACTCCTGAAATGAAGGAAGAAAGGATAAAATAGAATCTGTAGAGAGGTTGCTAAAGAAATGAAATGGTGAGAGAAAGGGAGGGCAAATTCCGAAACCGAGAGAAAACAGTAAAAGTGACTGGGATGAAAAGTAGTGCAGACAAGTGGCCCAAAACTTGCTCTAATATCCCTAAAAACATGCTGCAATTACGGAGGAAAGGAATAACCGGAGCCTGTTGAGAGGCTGTTAAAAAAAAGAAATGGCGAAAAAACAGGGGAAAATCCCGAAACCGAAGAAAACACTAAAAGTACATGGGATGACAGGAAGTGCAGGAATATGCACCAAAGCTTGCCCAAATGATGCTCATTGAATTCGCAGGATTTCATTCCTTTCCTGAAAGGAAGGATTTCCTTTCAGGAAAGGGAATGAAATCCTGAAATGGCAGGACAAAGTCTGAGAAACCCGCAGGAAAGGAGATATGATGTAATGAAATGAAATGCGATGGAAGAAATCCCGGAAATTCATAAAGGGGGTGACCACGCTGAAATGGCCTGAGATGAGTAGAGGTGGCTGGAAATAAAGGAAAAACTTGCTGAAATGACTCGAAAAGCTTCCTGAAATGAAGGAAGAAAGGATAAAATAGAATCTTCAGAGTGGTTGCTAAAAAATGAAATGGCGAGAGAAAGGAGGGCAAATTCCGAAACCGAGAGAAAACAGTAAAAGTGACTGGGATGAAAAGCAGTGCAGACAAGTGGCCCAAAACTTACTCTAATATCCCTAAAAACATGCTGCAATTACGGAGGAAAGGAATAACCGGAGCCTGTTGAGAGGCTGTTAAAAAAAACGAAATGGCGAAAAAAAAACAGGGGAAAATCCCAAAACCGAAGAAAACACTAAAAGTACATGGGATGACAGGAAGTGCAGGAATATGCACCAAAGCTTGCCCAAATGATGCTCATTGAATTCGCAGGATTTCATTCCTTTCCTGAAAGGAAGGATTTCCTTTCAGGAAAGGGAATGAAATCCTGAAATGGCAGGACAAAGTCTGAGAAACCTGGCAGGAAAGGAGATATGATGTAATGAAATGAAATGCGATGGAAGAAATCCCGGAAATTCATAAAGGGGGTGACCACGCTGAAATGGCCTGAGATGAGTAGAGGTGGCTGGAAATAAAGGAAAAACTTGCTGAAATGACTCGGAAAAGCTTCCTGAAATGAAGGAAGAAAGGATAAAATAGAATCTGTAGAGAGGTTGCTAAAGAAATGAAATGGTGAGAGAAAGGGAGGGCAAATTCAAAACCGAGAAAAACAGTAAAAGTGACTGGGATGACAAGTAGTGCCGGAAATGGCCCAAAACTTGCTCTAATTATCCCTAAAAACATGCTGCAATTACGGAGGAAAGAAAAAATCAAAGCCTGTTGAGAGGCTGCTAAAAGAAAAGGAATTAGCAAAAAAACAGGGAAAATAACCGAAGAAAACACTAAAAGTACATGGCATGACAGGAAGTGCAGAAATATGCACCAAAGCTTGCCCAAATGATGCTCATTGAATTCGCAGGATTTCATTCCCTTTCCTGAAAGGAAGGATTTCCTTTCAGGAAAGGGAATGAAATCCTGAAATGGCAGGACAAAGTCTGAGAAACCCGCAGGAAAGGAGATATGATGTCATGAAATGAAATGCGATGGAAGAAATCCCGGAAATTCATAAAGGGGGTGACCACGCTGAAATGGCCTGAGATGAGTAGAGGTGGCTGGAAATAAAGGAAAACTTGCTGAAATGACTCGGAAAAGCTTCCTGAAATGAAGGAAGAAAGGATAAAATAGAATCTTCAGAGTGGTTGCTAAAGAAATGAAATGGCGAGAGAAAAAGGAGGGCAAATTCAAAACCGAGAGAAAACAGTAAAAGTGACTGGGATGAAAAGCAGTGCAGACAAGTGGCCCAAAACTTGCTCTAATATCCCTAAAAACATGCTGCAATTACGGAGGAAAGGAATAACCGGAGCCTGTTGAGAGGCTGTTAAAAAAGGAAATGGCAAAAAAACCAGGGGAAAATCCCAAACCGAAGAAAACACTAAAAGTACATGGGATGACAGGAAGTGCAGGAATATGCACCAAAGCTTGCCCAAATGATGCTCATTGAATTTGCAGGATTTCATTCCCTTTCCTGAAAGGAAGGATTTCCTTTCAGGAAAGGGAATGAAATCCTGAAATGGCAGGACAAAGTCTGAGAAACCCGCAGGAAAGGAGATATGATGTCATGAAATGAAATGCGATGGAAGAAATCCCGGAAATTCATAAAGGGGTGACCACGCTGAAATGGCCTGAGATGAGTAGAGGTGGCTGGAAATAAAGGAAAAACTTGCTGAAATGACTCGGAAAAGCTTCCTGAAATGAAGGAAGAAAGGATAAAATAGAATCTGTAGAGAGGTTGCTAAAGAAATGAAATGGTGAGAGAAAGGGAGGGCAAATTCCGAAACCGAGAGAAAACAGTAAAAGTGACTGGGATGAAAAGTAGTGCAGACAAGTGGCCCAAAACTTGCTCTAATTATCCCTAAAAACATGCTGCAATTACGGAGGAAAGAAATAACAAAGCCTGTTGAGAGGCTGTCAAAAAAAAGAAATGGCAAAAAAACAGGGGAAAATCCTAAACCGAAGAAAACACTAAAAGTACATGGCATGACAGGAAGTGCAGGAATATGCACCAAAGCTTGCCCAAATGATGCTCATTGAATTCGAGGATTTCATTCCCTTTCCTGAAAGGAAGGATTTCCTTTCAGGAAAGGGAATGAAATCTGAAATGGCAGGACAAAGTCTGAGAAACCCGCAGGAAAGGAGATATGATGTCATGAAATGAAATGCGATGGAAGAAATCCCGGAAATTCATAAAGGGGTGACCACGCTGAAATGGCCTGAGATGAGTAGAGGTGGCTGGAAATAAAGGAAAAACTTGCTGAAATGACTTGGAAAAGCATCCTGAAATGAAGGAAGAAAGGATAAAATAGAATCTGTAGAGAGGTTGCTAAAGAAATTAAATGGTGAGAGAAAGGGAGGGCAAATTCCGAAACCGAGAGAAAACAGTAAAAGTGACTGGGATGACAAGTAGTGCCGGGAAATGGCCCAAAACTTGCTCTAATTATCCCTAAAAACATGCTGCAATTACGGAGGAAAGAAAAAGTCAAAGCCTGTTGAGAGGCTGCTAAAAGAAAAGGAATTAGCAAAAAAACAGGGGAAAATCCCGAAACCGAAGAAAACACTAAAAGTACATGGCATGACAGGAAGTGCAGAAATATGCACCAAAGCTTGCCCAAATGATGCTCATTGAATTCGCAGGATTTCATTCCCTTTCCTGAAAGGAAGGATTTCCTTTCAGGAAAGGGAATGAAATCCTGAAATGGCAGGACAAAGTCTGAGAAACCCGCAGGAAAGGAGATATGATGTCATGAAATGAAATGCGATGGAAGAAATCCCGGAAATTCATAAAGGGGGTGACCACGCTGAAATGGCCTGAGATGAGTAGAGGTGGCTGGAAATAAAGCAAAACCTTGCTGAAATGACTTGGAAAAGCATCCTGAAATGAAGGAAGAAAGGATAAAATAGAATCTTCAGAGTGGTTGCTAAAAAAATGAAATGGTGAGAGAAAGGGAGGGCAAATTCCGAAACCGAGAGAAAACAGTAAAAGTGACTGGGATGAAAAGCAGTGCAGACATGGCCCAAAACTTGCTCTAATATCCCTAAAAACATGCTGCAATTACGGAGGAAAGGAATAACCAAAGCCTGTTGAGAGGCTGTCTAAAAGAAAAGGAATTAGCAAAAAACAGGGGAAAAATCCAAACCGAAGAAAACACTAAAAGTACATGGCATGACAGGAAGTGCAGAAATATGCACCAAAGCTTGCCCAAATGATGCTCATTGAATTCGCAGGATTTCATTCCCTTTCCTGAAAGGAAGGATTTCCTTTCAGGAAAGGGAATGAAATCCTGAAATGGCAGGACAAAGTCTGAGAAACCCGCAGGAAAGGAGATATGATGTCATGAAATGAAATGCGATGGAAGAAATCCCGGAAATTCATAAAGGGGGTGACCACGCTGAAATGGCCTGAGATGAGTAGAGGTGGCTGGAAATAAAGGAAAAACTTGCTGAAATGACTCGGAAAAGCTTCCTGAAATGAAGGAAGAAAGGATAAAATAGAATCTGTAGAGAGGTTGCTAAAGAAATGAAATGGTGAGAGAAAGGGAGGGCAAATTCCGAAACCAGAGAAAACAGTAAAAGTGACTGGGATGAAAAGTTGTGCAGACAAGTGGCCCAAAACTTGCTCAAATATCCCTAAAAACATGCTGAAATTACAGAGGAAAGGAATAACCGGAGCCTGTTGAGAGGCTGTTAAAAAACGAAATGGCGAAAAAAACCAGGGGAAAATCCCGAAACCGAAGAAAACACTAAAAGTACATGGCATGACAGGAAGTGCAGGAATATGCACCAAAGCTTGCCCAAATGATGCTCATTGAATTCACAGGATTTCATTCCCTTTCCTGAAAGGAAGGATTTCCTTTCAGGAAAGGGAATGAAATCCTGAAATGGCAGGACAAAGTCTGAGAAACCTGGCAGGAAAGGAGATATGATGTCATGAAATGAAATGCGATGGAAGAAATCCCGAAATTCATAAAGTTTCAGGAAAGGGAATGAAATCCTGAAATGGCAGGACAAAGTCTGAGAAACCCGCAGGATGGAAGAAATCCCGAAATTCATAAAGGGGGTGACCACGCTGAAATGGCCTGAGATGAGTAGAGGTGGCTGGAAATAAAGCAAAACTTGCTGAAATGACTTGGAAAAGCATCCTGAAATGAAGGAAGAAAGGATAAAATAGAATCTGTAGAGAGGTTGCTAAAGAAATTAAATGGTGAGAGAAAGGGAGGGCAAATTCCGAAACCGAGAGAAAACAGTAAAAGTGACTGGGATGACAAGTAGTGCCGGGAAATGGCCCAAAACTTGCTCTAATTATCCCTAAAAACATGCTGGAATCATGGAGGAAAGAAAAAGTCAAAGCCTGTTGAGAGGCTGCTAAAAGAAAAGGAATTAGCAAAAAAAAAAAACAGGGGGAAAATTCCGAAACCGAAGAAAACACTAAAAGTACATGGCATGACAGGAAGTGCAGGAATATGCACCAAAGCTTGCCCAAATGATGCTCATTGAATTCGCCGGATTTCATTCCCTTTCCTGAAAGGAAGGATTTCCTTTCAGGAAAGGGAATGAAATCCTGAAATGGCAGGACAAAGTCTGAGAAACCCGCAGGAAAGGAGATATGATGTCATGAAATGAAATGCGATGGAAGAAATCCCGGAAATTCATAAAGGGGGTGACCACGCTGAAATGGCCTGAGATGAGTAGAGGTGGCTGGAAATAAAGGAAAAACTTGCTGAAATGACTCGGAAAAGCTTCCTGAAATGAAGGAAGAAAGGATAAAATAGAATCTGTAGAGAGGTTGCTAAAGAAATTAAATGGTGAGAGAAAGGGAGGGCAAATTCCGAAACCGAGAGAAAACAGTAAAAGTGACTGGGATGACAAGTAGTGCCGGGAAATGGCCCAAAACTTGCTCTAATTATCCCTAAAAACATGCTGGAATCATGGAGGAAAGAAAAAGTCAAAGCCTGTTGAGAGGCTGCTAAAAGAAAAGGAATTAGCAAAAAAAACAGGGGAAAATCCCGAAACCGAAGAAAACACTAAAAGTACATGGCATGACAGGAAGTGCAGGAATATGCACCAAAGCTTGCCCAAATGATGCTCATTGAATTCGCAGGATTTCATTCCCTTTCCTGAAAGGAAGGATTTCCTTTCAGGAAAGGGAATGAAATCCTGAAATGGCAGGACAAAGTCTGAGAAACCCAGGAAAAAGGAGATATGATGTCATGAAATGAAATGCGATGGAAGAAATCCCGGAAATTCATAAAGGGGGTGACCACGCTGAAATGGCCTGAGATGAGTAGAGGTGGCTGGAAATAAAGGAAAAACTTGCTGAAATGACTCGGAAAAGCTTCCTGAAATGAAGGAAGAAAGGATAAAATAGAATCTGTAGAGAGGTTGCTAAAGAAATGAAATGGTGAGAGAAAGGGAGGGCAAATTCCGAAACCGAGAGAAAACAGTAAAAGTGACTGGGATGAAAAGTAGTGCAGACAAGTGGCCCAAAACTTGCTCAAATATCCCTAAAAACATGCTGAAATTACAGAGGAAAGGAATAACCGGAGCCTGTTGAGAGGCTGTTAAAAAAAAGGAAATGGCAAAAAAAAAACCAGGGGAAAATCCCAAACCGAAGAAAACACTAAAAGTATGGGATGATGACAGGAAGTGCAGGAATATGCACCAAAGCTTGCCCAAATGATGCTCATTGAATTCGCAGGATTTCATTCCCTTTCCTGAAAGGAAGGATTTCCTTTCAGGAAAGGGAATGAAATCCTGAAATGGCAGGACAAAGTCTGAGAAACCCGCAGGAAAGGAGATATGATGTCATGAAATGAAATGCGATGGAAGAAATCCCGGAAATTCATAAAGGGGTGACCACGCTGAAATGGCCTGAGATGAGTAGAGGTGGCTGGAAATAAAGCAAAACCTTGCTGAAATGACTTGGAAAAGCATCCTGAAATGAAGGAAGAAAGGATAAAATAGAATCTGTAGAGAGGTTGCTAAAGAAATTAAATGGTGAGAGAAAGGGAGGGCAAATTCCGAAACCGAGAGAAAAAGTAAAAGTGACTGGGATGACAAGTAGTGCCGGGAAATGGCCCAAAACTTGCTCTAATTATCCCTAAAAACATGCTGGAATCATGGAGGAAAGAAAAAGTCAAAGCCTGTTGAGAGGCTGCTAAAAGAAAAGGAATTAGCAAAAAAAACAGGGGAAAATTCCGAAACCGAAGAAAACACTAAAAGTACATGGCATGACAGGAAGTGCAGGAATATGCACCAAAGCTTGCCCAAATGATGCTCATTGAATTCGCAGGATTTCATTCCCTTTCCTGAAAGGAAGGATTTCCTTTCAGGAAAGGGAATGAAATCCTGAAATGGCAGGACAAAGTCTGAGAAACCCGCAGGAAAGGAGATATGATGTCATGAAATGAAATGCGATGGAAGAAATCCCGGAAATTCATAAAGGGGGTGACCACGCTGAAATGGCCTGAGATGAGTAGAGGTGGCTGGAAATAAAGGAAAAACTTGCTGAAATGACTCGGAAAAGCTTCCTGAAATGAAGGAAGAAAGGATAAAATAGAATCTGTAGAGAGGTTGCTAAAGAAATGAAATGGTGAGAGAAAGGGAGGGCAAATTCCGAAACCGAGAGAAAACAGTAAAAGTGACTGGGATGAAAAGTAGTGCAGACAAGTGGCCCAAAACTTGCTCAAATATCCCTAAAAACATGCTGCAATTACGGAGGAAAGGAATAACCGGAGCCTGTTGAGAGGCTGTTAAAAAAAAGAAATGGCGAAAAACACCAGGGGAAAATCCCGAAACCGAAGAAAACACTAAAAGTACATGGCATGACAGAAAGTGCAGGAATATGCACCAAAGCTTGCCCAAATGACGCTCATTGAATTCGCCGGATTTCATTCCCTTTCCTGAAAGGAAGGATTTCCTTTCAGGAAAGGGAATGAAATCCTGAAATGGCAGGACAAAGTCTGAGAAACCCGCAGGAAAGGAGATATGATGTCATGAAATGAAATGCGATGGAAGAAATCCCGGAAATTCATAAAGGGGGTGACCACGCTGAAATGGCCTGAGATGAGTAGAGGTGGCTGGAAATAAAGCAAAACCTTGCTGAAATGACTTGGAAAAGCATCCTGAAATGAAGGAAGAAAGGATAAAATAGAATCTGTAGAGAGGTTGCTAAAGAAATGAAATGGTGAGAGAAAGGGAGGGCAAATTCCGAAACCGAGAGAAAACAGTAAAAGTGACTGGGATGAAAAGTAGTGCAGACAAGTGGCCCAAAACTTGCTCAAATATCCCTAAAAACATGCTGCAATTACGGAGGAAAGGAATAACCGGAGCCTGTTGAGAGGCTGTTAAAAAAAAGAAATGGCGAAAAAACCAGGGGAAAATCCCGAAACCGAAGAAAACACTAAAAGTACATGGCATGACAGGAAGTGCAGGAATATGCACCAAAGCTTGCCCAAATGATGCTCATTGAATTCGCAGGATTTCATTCCCTTTCCTGAAAGGAAGGATTTCCTTTCAGGAAAGGGAATGAAATCCTGAAATGGCAGGACAAAGTCTGAGAAACCCGCAGGAAAGGAGATATGATGTCATGAAATGAAATGCGATGGAAGAAATCCCGTAAATTCATAAAGGGGGTGACCACGCTGAAATGGCCTGAGATGAGTAGAGGTGGCTGGAAATAAAGGAAAAACTTGCTGAAATGACTTGGAAAAGCTTCCTGAAATGAAGGAAGAAAGGATAAAATAGAATCTGTAGAGAGGTTGCTAAAGAAATGAAATGGTGAGAGAAAGGGAGGGCAAATTCCGAAACCGAGAGAAAACAGTAAAAGTGACTGCACGCTGAAATGGCCTGAGATGAGTAGAGGTGGCTGGAAATAAAGGAAAACTTGCTGAAATGACTTGAAAAGCTTCCTGAAATGAAGGAAGAAAGGATAAAATAGAATCTTCAGAGTGGTTGCTAAAAAATGAAATGGCGAGAGAAAGGGAGGGCAAATTCAAACCGAGAGAAAACAGTAAAAGTGACTGGGATGAAAAGCAGTGCAGAATGAAATGAAATGCGATGGAAGAAATCCCGAAATTCATAAAGGGGGTGACCACGCTGAAATGGCCTGAGATGAGTAGAGGTGGCTGGAAATAAAGGAAAACTTGCTGAAATGACTTGGAAAAGCTTCCTGAAATGAAGGAAGAAAGGATAAAATAGAATCTGTAGAGAGGTTGCTAAAGAAATGAAATGGTGAGAGAAAGGGAGGGCAAATTCAAACCGAGAGAAAAACAGTAAAAGTGACTGGGATGAAAAGTAGTGCAGACAAGTGGCCCAAAACTTGCTCAAATATCCCTAAAAACATGCTGAAATTACAGAGGAAAGGAATAACCGGAGCCTGTTGAGAGGCTGTTAAAAAAAAACGAAATGGCTTAAAAAAAGGGGAAAATCCCGAAACCGAAGAAAACACTAAAAGTACATGGCATGACAGGAAGTGCAGGAATATGCACCAAAGCTTGCCCAAATGATGCTCATTGAATTCACAGGATTTCATTCCCTTTCCTGAAAGGAAGGATTTCTTTCAGGAAAGGGAATGAAATCCTGAAATGGCAGGACAAAGTCTGAGAAACCCGCAGGAAAGGAGATATGATGTCATGAAATGAAATGCGATGGAAGAAATCCCGAAATTCATAAAGGGGGTGACCACGCTGAAATGGCCTGAGATGAGTAGAGGTGGCTGGAAATAAAGGAAAACCTTGCTGAAATGACTTGGAAAAGCTTCCTGAAATGAAGGAAGAAAGGATAAAATAGAATCTGTAGAGAGGTTGCTAAAGAAATTAAATGGTGAGAGAAAGGAGGGCAAATTCAAACCGAGAGAAAACAGTAAAAGTGACTGGGATGAAAAGTAGTGCAGACAAATGGCCCAAAACTTGCTCTAATTATCCCTAAAAACATGCTGGAATTACGGAGGAAAGAAAAGTCAAAGCCTGTTGAGAGGCTGTAAAAGAAAAGGAATGGCAAAAAAACAGGGAAAATCCCAAACCGAAGAAAACACTAAAAGTACATGGCATGACAGGAAGTGCAGAAATATGCACCAAAGCTTGCCCAAATGATGCTCATTGAATTCGCAGGATTTCATTCCCTTTCCTGAAAGGAAGGATTTCCTTTCAGGAAAGGGAATGAAATCCTGAAATGGCAGGACAAAGTCTGAGAAACCCGCAGGAAAGGAGATATGATGTCATGAAATGAAATGCGATGGAAGAAATCCCGAAATTCATAAAGGGGGTGACCACGCTGAAATGGCCTGAGATGAGTAGAGGTGGCTGGAAATAAAGGAAAACTTGCTGAAATGACTTGGAAAAGCATCCTGAAATGAAGGAAGAAAGGATAAAATAGAATCTGTAGAGAGGTTGCTAAAGAAATTAAATGGTGAGAGAAAGGAGGGCAAATTCAAACCGAGAGAAAACAGTAAAAGTGACTGGGATGACAAGTAGTGCAGAAATGGCCCAAAACTTGCTCTAATTATCCCTAAAAACATGCTGGAATTACGGAGGAAAGAAAAGTCAAAGCCTGTTGAGAGGCTGCTAAAAGAAAAGGAATTAGCAAAAAACCAGGGGAAAATTCCAAACCGAAGAAAACACTAAAAGTACATGGCATGACAGGAAGTGCAGAATATGCACCAAAGCTTGCCCAAATGATGCTCATTGAATTCGCAGGGATTTCATTCCTTTCCTGAAAGGAAGGATTTCCTTTCAGGAAAGGGAATGAAATCCTGAAATGGCAGGACAAAGTCTGAGAAACCCGCAGGAAAGGAGATATGATGTAATGAAATGAAATGCGATGGAAGAAATCCCGAAATTCATAAAGGGTGACCACGCTGAAATGGCCTGAGATGAGTAGAGGTGGCTGGAAATAAAGGAAAACTTGCTGAAATGACTCGGAAAAGCTTCCTGAAATGAAGGAAGAAAGGATAAAATAGAATCTGTAGAGAGGTTGCTAAAGAAATGAAATGGTGAGAGAAAGGAGGGCAAATTCAAACCGAGAGAAAACAGTAAAAGTGACTGGGATGAAAAGTAGTGCAGACAAGTGGCCCAAAACTTGCTCTAATTATCCCTAAAAACATGCTGCAATTACGGAGGAAAGAAAAGTCACAGCCTGTTGAGAGGCTGTTAAAAGAAAAGGAATTAGCAAAAAAACCAGGGGAAAATCAAACCGAAGAAAACACTAAAAGTACATGGCATGACAGGAAGTGCAGAAATATGCACCAAAGCTTGCCCAAATGATGCTCATTGAATTCGCAGGATTTCATTCCCTTCCTGAAAGGAAGGATTTCAGGAAAGGGAATGAAATCCTGAAATGGCAGGACAAAGTCTGAGAAACCCGGCAGGAAAGGAGATATGATGTCATGAAATGAAATGCGATGGAAGAAATCCCGAAATTCATAGAGGGGGTGACCACGCTGAAATGGCCTGAGATGAGTAGAGGTGGCTGGAAATAAAGGAAAACTTGCTGAAATGACTTGGAAAAGCTTCCTGAAATGAAGGAAGAAAGGATAAAATAGAATCTTCAGAGTGGTTGCTAAAAAAATGAAATGGCGAGAGAAAGGGAGGGCAAATTCCGAAACCGAGAGAAAACAGTAAAAGTGACTGGAATGAAAAGCAGTGCAGACAAGTGGCCCAAAACTTACTCTAATATCCCTAAAAACATGCTGCAATTACGGAGGAAAGGAATAACCGGAGCCTGTTGAGAGGCTGTCAAAAAAACGAAATGGCTTAAAAAACCAGGGAAAATCCCAAACCGAAGAAAACACTAAAAGTACATGGGATGACAGGAAGTGCAGGAATATGCACCAAAGCTTGCCCAAATGATGCTCATTGAATTCGCAGGATTTCATTCCCTTTCCTGAAAGGAAGGATTTCCTTTCAGGAAAGGGAATGAAATCCTGAAATGGCAGGACAAAGTCTGAGAAACCCGCAGGAAAGGAGATATGATGTCATGAAATGAAATGCGATGGAAGAAATCCCGGAAATTCATAAAGGGCGTGACCACGCTGAAATGGCCTGAGATGAGTAGAGGTGGCTGGAAATAAAGGAAAACTTGCTGAAATGACTCGGAAAAGCCTCCTGAAATGAAGGAAGAAAGGATAAAATGAAATTACAGAAAGAAATAACGAGCCTGTTAGAGGCTTTAAAACAAATAAACCAGGAAAATCAACCAAGAAACATAAGAATGGCGGAAAGGAAGTGGAAATGACCAAAGTGCAAATGATGCATTGAATTGATACTTCCTGAAACTTTCAGAAAGAATGATTGAATAGACAAAGTCGGAAACTGCAGAAAGAGATATGATGAATGAATGAATGCAGAAAATCCGAAATTATAGAGGCTGACCACGCTGAAATGGCCTGAGATGAGTAGAGGTGTGGAAATAAAGCAAAACCTTCTGAAAAGATGGAAAAGCTCCTGAAATGAAGAAGAAAGGATAAAATAGAATCTGTAGAGAGGTTCTAAAGAAATGAAATGGTAGAGAAAGGAGGGCAAATTAAACCGAGAGAAAACAGTAAAGTGACTGGGAAGAAAGAGGCGAAATGGCCCATAACTTGCTCTAATTATCCCAAAACTGTGAAGCATGGAGGAAGAAAATCAGCCTGTAGAGGCTGCTAAAAGAAAAGGAATTAGCAAAAACCCGGGAAAATCCAAACAGAAGAAAACACTAAAATACATGGCATGACAGGAAGTGCAGAAAAAGACCAAAGCTTGCCCAAATGATGCTCATTGATTCGAGATTCATCCTTCCTGAAAGGAAGGATTCTTTCAGGAAAGGGAATGAAACCTGAAATGGCAGGACAAAGTCTGAGAAACCCGCAGGAAAGGAGATATGATGTCAGAAATGAAATGCATGGAAGAAATCCGAAATTCATAAAGGGCGTGACCACGCTGAAATGGCCTGAGATGAGTAGAGGTGGCTGGAAATAAAGCAAAACCTTACTGCAATGACTCGGAAGAGCTTCCTGAAATGAAGGAAAAAGGATAAAATAGAAACTTCAGAGGGTTGCTAAAAAAGAAATGGAGAGAAAGGAGGGCAAATCCAAACCGATAGAAAACAGAAAAGTGACTGGAATGAAAAGCAGTGCAGACAAGTGGCCCAAAACTTACTCTAATATCCCTAAAAACATGCTGCAATTACGGAGGAAGGCAATAACCGGAGGCTGTTGAGAGGCTGTCAAAAAACGAAATGGCTAAAAACCAGGGAAAATCCAAACCAAGAAAGCACTAAAAGTACATGGCTGAGAGGACATGCAGGAATATGCACCAAAGCTTGCCCAAATGATGCTCATTGAATTAGCAGATTTCATTCCCTTTCCTGAAAGGAAGGATTCCTTCAGGAAAGGGAATGAATCCTAAAATGGCAGGACAAAGTCCGAGAAACCTGGCAGGGAAAGGAGATATGGTGTAATGAAATGAAATGCAGCGGAAGAAATCCGGAAATTCATAGAGGGGTGACCACGCTGAAATGGCCTGAGATGAGTAGAGGTGGCTGGAAATAAAGGAAAACTTGCTGAAATGACTGAAAAGCTTCCTGAAATGAAGGAAGAAAGGATAATATAGAATCTGCAGCAGGTTAAAGAAATGAAATGGTGAGAGAAAGGAG
>JAREIS010004459.1:0-10003 GCA_030060385.1 Muscicapa striata striata | reverse complement strand
CCCCAAATTCCTCAAACACCCAAATCCCCCAGAAACCCCAAATTCCTCAGAAACCCAAAATCCCTCAAATCCTCAGAAAACCCCCAAAGCCTCCTAGAAATGCCCCAAATCTCTCAGAAACCCCAGAATTCCTTCTGAACCTCCCAAAATGCCCCCTGAACTCCCAAATCCTCAGAAACCTGAAAATCCCTGCTGGAAATCCCAAATATCCCCAGAAATCCCCAAATCCTCAAAACTCCCCAAATCCTTCAAAATCCCCAGAAACCCCCAAATCTTTGCTGGAAATTCCCCAAATCACCTCCAAATCCTCAGAAATTCCATACGCCTCCTGGAACTCCAATCCTCCTTCAGAAATCCCCAACCATCTGAACCTCCCAAAATCTTGGAACCCCAAAATCCTCCTGAAATCCCCAATCCCCCCAGAAATCCCTCAGAAAACCCTAAATCCCCAGAAACCCCGAATCCCTTCTGAACCTTCACTTGCCCCCAACCATCAGAAAGGCCAAAATGCCTCTTGAACTCCCACCAAATCACCCGCAAACCCCCTGTGAAACCCCAAATGTGGAAGTGCCACAGCAGAGGGATCCAGTTCACCAAGACAGACTCGACATCGCGGCCAAGATGAAGGGAACGTTGGTGGAGCAGAACAGGAACAGGAACGGGACAAGGGGGCACAGGAACAGAGCCTGAGTTATGGGGTCAGTTGTGGGGTTTGGGGTCAGTTGTGGGGCTTGGGGTCAGTGGTGGGGTTGGGATCAGGATCAGCAGCACAAACGGGACAAGTGCAAGGCCATAAGTAGGACGCACCCGCCCCAAAAAGGGAACGGGCACAGGGGCACAGGGAGCTGGAGCTCAGGAGTTATGGGGTCACTTAAGAGATTTGGGGTTATGGGATTTGGGGTCGCTATGGGATTTGGGGATTGGGTAATTTGGGGTTCTGTCTATGCCTTGGGTATAAGTTGGGGTGTTTTTGGGATAATTTAGGCTCTGTGCTTTGGGGTAACTTTGGGCTGTTTTGGGGTAAT
The DNA here is from genome assembly GCA_030060385.1 of Muscicapa striata striata. NCBI lineage: Eukaryota > Metazoa > Chordata > Aves > Passeriformes > Muscicapidae > Muscicapa > Muscicapa striata. The sequence continues at coordinate 8,978 of JAREIS010004459.1, read as the reverse complement.
TTGGGGTTCTCTGTGCTTTTGGGGTAACTTTTGGGCTCTTTTTGGGGTCTCTCCTCAGGGGATGCCGCTTGAAAGTAGCTGCCCCAGATGCCCACACCTGGGGAACTGCCCTACATCCCCTGACATGATCCCACCCCTGAATGGCCCCAAACCCCGGGATCCCCAGAATGGCCCCAAACCCTGAATGGCCCCCTGCCCACCTCACAGCCTGAGCGTGATCCTATAACCTGCTATGGGGATTTGTGGGGTTTAATGGGGATTGATGGGGGATCAGTGGGGTTGATGGAGTCACATGATCCACCCCTGGAATTGCCCCAATCCCTGGGATCCCTTCGGGAATGGCCCCATCCCCAGGGGATTTGGAGTTTTGGCAGATTTTGAGGATTTTTGTGAGATTTTGGGGGCGATGTTTTGATGGGTATCCAGTGTGACTTTGGGCTGGTTTGGGGCTGATTTTGGCTGGGTTTGGGCTGATTTTGCCTGATTTGGGGGCTGATTTTGGCTGGTTTTTGTGGAGTCCAGGGTGTTCCCTGGCTTCCCTGATGCCTCAAGACCCCAGGCAGGGGCTCAGAGGGCCTGACAAAGTGCCCAGGACCCTGGGGACTGGATTGGAGCCCTGGGAAAATTACCAACATTGCAGGAAGAATTACAAGTCGCAAAAAATAAGTAGAGTATAAATTAGATTGTTAGAAGGTAGAAAAGTGAATTTTTAGAAATGTTTATATTAGGGGGTTTAAAGCTAAGATGGAGGATTTTGGGCGTGGTATGTCTTTTCTTTCTTTTTCTTCATGCCATCCATCTTTGGGTCAGGATGGAATCACTGGATTGGTTTGGGACAAAGTTGGACAGTGTAAAGGTGCCATGAAGAAAGTAATTGTAAACATTAGGTACATAATTTATAGTATAAAAGATAAGTCCTGCCCCAAGGGCAGGCAGTGTGCCTTGGATCGACGTGCTGGACAGAACTGTTAGAGAAAGAATTCCTTAGATAAGAAAGAATAAACAACCTTGGAAACTTCAGAAAACAGCTCTTGACTCTTCCTCAGTGCTCGACCTGGAAAAACTTGGACACTAAACCACAAAATGTCCTGTTGTGGGTGATCTCAGGGTCAGGAGACCCCACAGACAGTGACACGCCTCTTCCTCCCTCCTCCCTCCTCCTCCCCATTTCAAACCCCGAACTGTGAGGGGGAAGGGGCGGGGCCAAGGGAAGGGCGGGAACTGTGAGGGGAAAGGGGCGGGGCCAAAGCACCACACACTCCTAAAAGGATCCGGTTTGGCCTAAAATCACCAATAAAGAGCCTCAAATGCAGCCTCAATCCACCAGGTTTGGCCTAAAATCAGCCAAATGAGCCTCAAATCGGCACAAAGGGGTCTAAAATCATCTAAATGGGTCTAACATTGTCCAAAGGGGCCTAAAATTCATCCTAAAATTGGTCAGGTTTAGCTTTAAAACAGCCAAAGGCGCATAAATCCACCCTGTGTTCTCACATGGTTTGGCCTAAATCACCCAAATGCTGTCAAAATCTATCCAAGTGGTCTAAAATTTCCCAAACTGATTAAAAACCTTCACAACTGGCCCAAAATCACCCTTCAATCTCCCCGATGCCTGGAAAATCAACCCTGAAAGTGCCCGGTTTTTTCTAAAAGCACCCAAATGGAGCTAAACACACCCAAACTGGCCTGAAACCTCCCCAAGGGAGCCAAAATCACCCTAAAATCAGAGCCCTGGGTCTCATAGGCTTCACGCCAGCTGTTCACTGCCATATTTCCACACCCAAAATTCCCTCCCACAAATTCCCACATTTGGGCCCTGAATTCATAGATATTCCCTAAGGAGATGCCAAAAATTTCTTCTAGAGAAACTAAAACCTCCCATATTTGGACCCAAGTTTGTTCTATAGAGACCCCAAACAGTTTTTCCTGTGGATCCTCCAAAATTGCATTTGAGGACCCCAAAATTTCAAAATTCCCAATAGAAACCTAAAATTTCCTATGTTTGACAATAAAAATTGAAAAAACCAATTCCAATGGAGACACCATATTTCTAAAAATTCTCAATATAGGGCCTCAAAAAACTCCCTTATAAGCACTATGAAATCTTCTTGATTATTCAAAATTCCCCTTTAAGGACCCCTGTACCCTAAAATTCCTAAAAGGAACTACAACATTTCATAGGGATCAAGAACTGCCTGATACAGAGCCCAAAATTCTTAGAAAATCCTTTTCAGAACCCCAAAATTCCTCAGAGACCCTGAGACCCTCCCCAGACCCTCCAGGAACCGATACAGGCCTCCACCAGATCCCCTACACATCCCATAAAGGGCCACTAGAGACATCCCAGAACGCTTTAGGATCCCAAAGGCCCTAAATCCCTACAGAAACTCGGGACCCCCAGTCCCCTACAGACCCTTACAGACTCCCAGAGTCCCTTTAGGACCCCCTGAGCCCCAGATCTCCTTGCAAGCCCAGGAGACACCCAGAGTAACCCCGCCAGTCCCCTATAGATCCCCAGAAACCCACAGGAAACCCTCCAGCCCCACCGACCAGAACGCACCGGACCCAGCCCAGGAAAGATGCGGCCCAGGAGCACAGGTCCAGGTGTTCTAGCATGCGGAATGGATGTGCCAAGAGATGGGCGGGGTTGAGGAAAGGGGCTGAGGGAAAGCAAGGGGTCAGTGCAATGAGAGGGGACGGATAATGATTGACAGGGGCTGTGGTATAAATGGGCGGGGCAAATAGGGCAGAAACCGAGGGAATGGGCGGCAAGAAAAGGGCGGAACTGTGAGGGAAAGGGCAGGGTCAAAGGGCCAGATGTTCTAAATGGCCTGGCGGAGGTATTTATCTTTAAATTAGCAGAAAATCAAGGGAAATAAGAATAAGAAAAAGGGAGCCAGCCAGAGGAAACTTTGATAGTTCCCTCCTCCGTATATATACACTTCCACCTCAAGTACCGGGAACAGAAGATCCCAGGGCACCTCCTGGGAGAGGATTCGATTCTGACCAGTCAGAGCACAGGGGCCGGTTACCCGCCAGAGCCCGGGAAGGACTATACCCACTGAGGGAAATACCGACGGGGGCCACAGCCAGGTATAGGGGTTTGTATCAGTACCTCTCAGTTCAGGGGATGTTAGGATTTTAAGAAAGAGATGGGACATCTATTAGAAGATCCACTGGGGTGGCAGAGAGTAGATCAATTCCTAGGCCGAGCATGTATACTTGGGAAGAATTACAGTCCATATTAAACATCTTGTTCACGGCTTGAAGAAAAGAATATGATCAGGAGGGAAGGCATGCGTATTTGGGACGCACAGCACATGCAAGGACCAGCAGCAGATATCAAGTGGCCTTTGCAGAACCCCAATTGGGACCATCAAAATCCAGCCTCATAGAGTCCATATGCAAGACCCTTAGGACAATAATTGTGCAGGGGATTAGGAGAGTCAGTCCCGCATGAGGCCAAAACCTCAATAAGGCCTTTTAATGAAAGACAAAGAAGATGAGACCCCCACAGAATGGTTAGAAAGGCTACGAAAAATTTTCAACTTTATTCGGGGATAAATCCAGATGATCAAATGGGGCAGGCAGTATTAAAAGTGCATTTTGTTTCAAAATCTTGGGGAGGATATTAGAAAAAAGATACAAAAGCTAGAGGATTGGCAAGACAGGGGGACTGGATGAACTATTAAGGGAAGCACAGAAAGTTTATAAAGCATGAAGAGGAAAACTCCATAAAATTCAAGTCAGACTGATGGTGGCTGCAATGCGAGAAAGCAGGGGCGAAAAGGGACCGAAGCAGTTTGGGAGGAAGTCGGCTGAAGTTCGGGTCCTGGTGAGAGGCAGGATTTGAAAGTGCTTTACCGGAAAGAAGGGGCACTTCAAGAGGGAATGTCGCGCCGGATTAGAGATGAGAAGGAGTTTAAGGAGGACTAGGGGGTCAGGGGCTCTCTCTTAGGACCCGAAACATCAAAAGGGAGCCCTTGATAAAGTTAAAAGTGGGTCCCCACGCAAATTATCTTCCTGGTCGATACTGGTGCAGAAAGATCAACGCTCCAGTCCTTACCCAAAGGTTGTGCCTAGGACACTGCCACAGTAGTTGGGGCAAATGGAGAACCCTTTGAAAAATAAAAAGGAGGTGGGATGGTGAACTAGAATCTAAAATAGGGACTTTTTTAGTCCCAGAATCAGATTACAATTTATTGGGCAGAGATATGATTATAGAATTGGGTATCCAAATAGAGGTGATGGAAAAAGAAATAAGAATTAGACTCTGCCCTTTGAGGCAAGAAGATGAGAAAGAAATAAACTGGAAGTATGGTGGCAACCCCTGAAGTGTGGGACGACAAGATTTTAAGGTCAAAATAAAAACCCGAAATACCTGTAAGAATAAAGTAGTATCCCATATCCCTAGAGGGAAGGAAGGGTTAAAGCCTGAAGTAGACAGGCTACTGGGAGCCGGGGTTGTTAGAACCTTGCATGTCACCATACAATACACCGATCCTCCTAAGGCGGACGGGTCCCACCGCCTGGTACATGACTTAAGGGAAATAAACAAGAACCATAGCCAGATTCCCAGGTGGCAAACCTATACACGCTGAGTAAACTAGGGCCCAAATGATTATGGTACAGTGATAGACTCTGAAGGATGCCTTTGGGCTTGCCCCTTGATGAATCTAGTAGGGATTACTTTGCCTTTGAGTGGGAAGACCCGACACTGGGAGGGAAGCAACAGCTTAGATGGACAGTATTGCCTCAGGGGATTTACTGAATCCCCAAACTTGTTCGGGCAGGCGCTTGAGCAGATTTAACGGATTACCAGACAGGTCCTGGGGTAACCCTGCACAATATGTTGATGATTTGTTGTTAGTAGGAAAGAAGAGGAAAAGGTGTAAGAGAGAGCTCCTAAATTTTCTAGGGACCCAAGGGCCTGAAGGTTTCAAAGGCCAAATTGCAATTTGTGGAAGAAGAAGTAAAATACCTTAGGGCATTATTTGAAAAGGTGAAAAAGATAGACCTCGAGAGAATTCAAGCTATCTTATCGCTACCAATACCAAAGAATAAAAAGACAGATCTGGCAAATCTTAGGGCCTCACGGTATTGTAGACAATGATAAAACTTAGTAGTAAAGCTAGATTTTTATATCAGAAGCTAGCACAAGAAGGGTTGGTGAAGTGGGACCCAGGAGGACACAGATAAACTGGAGGGATTAAAAGAGAGTTTAGTTCATGCTCCGGGTTCTGAGTCTCCCAGATTTAAAGAGTTCTTTTTGTTCGAAATTTGCATTTGGGAGTGCTTACCCAGATTGGGCAGGGAAAAAGAACCTGTGGTATTTATCAAAAATTCTAGACCCCAGGCAGGCAGAGGCTGGCCCACATGCTCACAGATGTTAGCAGGTGGATGTGCATTGTTAGTAGAGGAAGCTAGGAAATCACCTTTAATAGCAGCCTGGGTACTGCCTTAATATCCGGGGTGTAATGCAACAAAAGGCAGATAAATGGATATCTGATGCCAGACCCTGAAATATGAAGGGATCTACTAGAAGCACCAGATTTTACCCTAGAAACCACCACTTCTACAAAATCCAGCCGCCTTCCTGTATGGAAAATGGAACAAGGGACCCTAACCATGATTGTTTAGCTACTATAGAAGAACAAATGAAGATTAGGCCTGACTTAGAGAGGAAGAATTAGATGAAGGGGAAAACTATTTGTGGATGGATCCCCAGATAGTAGAAGGGGAAAGGAAATCTGGTATGCTATTAGGAGGACCTGATTTACGGGGTAATAGAATCGAGCCTTAGGACAGGTCATGGTCACCAAGCGTGGGAACTGTGTATGCTACACTGGCCTGAAAACCCTAAGGGAAAGGAGGACGACATATGTACCCCCATCTCCAAAGCATGGATTCGGGTAGTGCATACCTTTGGGAAATTAAGGGAAGAAAGAGGGCTAAAAATTCACAGGGAAGGGGTTCCATCAAAAAGTTTATAGTAGAAGTATTACAAGCCCTAAGGGGACCAAAAAGATAGCAGTAATGGGGGACATCGGCCGGGAATGGACTTTAAAAGCAGGGGGAATGTCAGCTGATCAAGAGGCAAAAAGGGCAGTAAGGGAGATGGTTTTGAAGGAGAAGCCATATTAGGAAAATACTAGAGAAGGAAGATGTGGAACTTATATTTACTGATGAAGAAAAAGAAAAATTGAGGAAAATGGGAATAAAAGAAGATAGGGGGAGGTGGATGACAGGAGATCGGAAGTGAGAAGTATTGCCTGGCAGTAGCCCAGCTGATGTTGTATGTTACATCAGGGGACACACTGGGGACCAAGGGTTAGTCGACCATTTCACGACTAAATTTATGAGCATTGGACTACGAGATATGGCTACATGTCACCAAGAACTGTCCCACCTGCCTACGAGTCAATCGTAGCAAACCTAAGAAAATTACCTCTAGGGGGCGCTATTGGCAAAAGACCGTTGTTCCGTAAATAGACTTTACAGAGCTACCCAAAGTAGGGCGGATTGGATATCTTTGTAATAGTAGATCATCTTACCCATTATGGGTATGATTTCCGACGGTCAGGGAAATGAGCCCAAACAGTAGTAAAGACTTTGCTCAAGAAATAGTGCCCAGGCACGGGTGCCTGGAGACTATCGATCTGTGAAAAGGCCCGCATTTCACATCAAAAGTAACACAAGAATTAGCAAAAAGCGCTAGGAATAAATTGGGAGAAACATACCTCACCACCCAAAAGCTCGTAAGGGTAGAAAGAATGGGGGGGAAATAAAGAAACAGCTGACAATTGGTATTAGAAACAAATATCATGGTAAATGTATCTCCTAGCCTTATTAAATAGACCAGCCAAGACGTGGGGTTGTTCCCATTCCTCAAATGCTATATGGAATGCCGTAGCAACCTAGAGAAGGTCCAGACTAACCCCAACATTAGACTCAACATCTCAACAAATATTTAATAACTCTAATGAAGTTTAAAAACAGCTATGGGAAAGGAATGGGGCTCAGAGACCACCTTAGATCTTGTGTGTTACATCAGGTACAACCGGGAGATTGCCCTGATCCGAGTTGGAAAGAAAACCCGCTAACACCGGAGTGGAAGGACCATATCTGGTGTTACTACAACAGACAACCGCGTACGCAGCAGAGAAGGTGGACCCTGCCAGCCGAATAAAGGGATCCATCCGGGATTCTCCGAGAAAATAACACCCACTAGGAAATAAAAGGAACAGCCGGGACTTAAAGCTCACTTTGAAAAGAACCTCACCTTGACACCCAGGAGAGCAAGGCTAGAACGCTGGGACATTTGGGGATAATTGGTCACTACAGAAAGAGTTAATTGGAACTTCTGAGTCACTTTCGATACTGTGGATATTTAGAGGAACTTCTGTTTCAGCAGCCATATTACAGACCTGTGAGATTAAAGTACAATGATCAATTATATAATGGAGAAAAAACGAAGCAAACGATATTAGAGTAGCGTGTAGTTGGCTAGATTGCAATTGTTATCCGTTTGTATACTTCTTGTTGTAAACTTGTAAGGGAGTTGGTGGTCCACTGCCAGAAAGGAGGCTCCTAAGAGGTGTCAGCCCTGCTGGGAGGAGAAGCGCAGAGGACTGCTGGCCTTAAGCCAAAAGTAGCAACTGAGAGCTGAAAGGATCCTACCAGGTGGCAAATATATTCCAAAGGGGTAAACCCTGACTTAGCATGTTATCACCCCAACGAACCTCCCGACCATTTAACACAGACATCGTGTCAGTTAAGTGTCGTATAAAAAAAAGACTCAGGTGTGACATTCCACCATTAAAGGATAAAATTGGCATTCCAAAAGAAGTGGGAAGGGAGTTTCCACCCTGAAGAATATCCTGAAGCCGGGAAGAGGTACACTCGCACAGCAGCAACCTAGCTGGCGAGCGAGGCAGAGGTAAGGAGTGGGAAAGGGAATCTCACACAGAAATAACAGTGAAGGTGCTTACAACCCTCGATAAACCGGAGGCTTGAAGGTGATAGCATTAAGGGGGTTAGAGAAAAAGAACTAATTTACTGCTCTGGCATTGGGTGCTCCAACTCTAATAGTGTACATAATAATAATAATAATAATACGGGGACTGGTAAGGAACACAAGAAAGCCATGAGCCCCTTCAAATGGTCCTCACTAGATGGGATGCCTCTAGTCCAATACAGAGTTGTTGCTGTAGGAGCACCAGTTTCATAGTGGGACCATGTGTAACCTAGCTAACATTCACGGTGTGGGAAATATAGTGAATTTAACAGGATTTACATGTGTCCGGTATCAAACCCAGGAAAGTCGTATTGTAATTACCCAGGGTGGATATTGGGTTGTGAAACCATTGCCTCTGACTGGAGGACGAGAGGAGTTGAAGGCACTTGGACCGGTAGGCTGTGCCAAACCCCGGGACCCTCAGGGAAATGTTATCCAGAGGAACCTGCCCTTTGTATCTTAATGTCTCCCAGCCAGAAAAAGCGAATGGTTATTAGGAAAAACATGGGGATCCGTCTCTGGGAACCAGGGAAGGATAGAGGCAATATGATCCTAATAAAAAGAGCCTGTACAATGATCCAAGCCCTGTGGGACCTAACCCAGTCATTGGAGACGGGGCGAAAGAAATATTGCAGATTTTTCCCGAGAGAGACGAGACGGAAGCCAAATGAGTCAGAGGTTGGCTGAGCCCACCAAAGAATATAATACACTTTGGAGGGTGATGCAAGCAACCTATAAGGCACTAAACCAGACCTACCCTAATTTAACCAAGAATGCTGGCTGTGTTACATAGTGAAACCACCCTTTATGAGGCTATAGGATCCGCTGAGTCAAGACGAGTTAACGGAACAAACCCGAGGGAGTGTTTATGGGAAAAGGAACAAGGTAGTGTCCAGAGAATATCAATGGCTCAAGTGAGTGGAAAGGGAGATGTGTGGAAATGTACCTAGAGACAAGAACCACC
>JAREIS010004457.1:0-20417 GCA_030060385.1 Muscicapa striata striata | reverse complement strand
TTTCCCCTCCTGTTCTCAAACAGGCCCCCCTAAACAGGGCCACAGCTGGGTTTTGGGGGGGGATTTTCACCTGAATCATGCTCTGTCTCCTGACCCCCCAAACACCGAAACCCAGCAGAGCCCCTCCGGGCCCTTTTGCCTGTGGTTTTTTTGGGGATTGGAAAAACAGGGGGGGAGGGCCCCCGGGCGGGGGGCCCTTTTTTGCCTTTTTTCCCAGAGTGGGCCTGCCACCCAGGGATCTCCTGGGCCCCCCGGGCCCCCGGGACCCAGAGCTCTGTGCAGGGGAAATCCCACTGGGCTGGGCCAGGGGGGTCCCCCCCTTTGGGGAGGAGCAGGAGCGGGGGGGTTTGCTCCACAAAAAAACCCCAAACGGGGGAAATCAGATCTGATTAACACCTCACTGGGCTCGGGAAATGTCTGGAGCTCTCCCTCTTTCCCACTGCCAGAGCAACCCCTGCCCTAAACCCCCAAAACCCCTTGAATTTGCAGAAAAACCCCCCTGAATTCACTGCAGAAAAACCCCCAAACTCCGAAAACCCCCAAAACCATGCAGAAACCCCAAACCACTGCAGAAAAACCCCCAAAATTTCCCTCAGAAAAACCCCCAAATTATGCGGGCAAACCGAATTCACTGCAGACACCCCCCAAAATTTCCCTGCAGAAAAACCCAAATTTCACTCCCAGAAAAACCCCAAATTATGCAGAAAAACCCCAAATTCACTGCAGAAAAACCCCCAAAACCCTTCACTGCAGAAAAACCCCAAAATTTCCTGCAGAAAAACCCCAAATTTCCCTGGACAAACCCAAACTTGAAAAACCCCAAACTCACGGGAGAAAAACCCCCTTTTCACTGCAACACACCCCAAATTCCCCCGGAAACCCCAAATCACCAGACACAAAATTCACTGCAGAAAACCCCAAACTCACTAGAAAAACCCCCAAATCCCAGACCCCCCCAAATTCACTGCAGACAAACCCCAAATTCACTGCAGAAAAACCCCCAAATTCATGAGACAAACCCCCAAACCCCCAAACTGCGGGAAACCCAAACCCCCAAAATTTCCCTGCAGAAAAACCCCCCAAAATTTCCCTGCAGAAAAACCCCCCCAAACTCACTGCAGAAAAACCCCCCAAAATTTCCCTGCAGAAAAACCCCAAATTCCCCTGCAGACACACCCCAGACCCCTGGGCAGCTGCAACCCCGGGCCCGGGGCTTTGTTAGGACCTCCCCTGGCCACAAATCTCAGCCATAAAAAGGCCCAGAGGGAGGGGAGGGGGGGGGGGAATCTCTTTTTTAGCCTCTGGACGTGAGAGGTTCCTGCTGCTGTGGGGAATGGGGGAGGAAAAAAAACCCCCGGGATGAGGGGGGAAACCTGGGAGCTCTGGGACCCCTAAGGCAGGGCCGGGGCCCCTTGGGGACACCCCAGGGCTGCAGGGCAGGCTCAGAGCACTGCGGGGGTGACAGTGGCCATTTTCCCCGAGCCTCACCAGGCAGGCCCAGAGCCCCAGGGACAGAGGTGGCCCCCAAGGCACAGCCCCTCACTAAATTTTTAAATTTTTTTTGAATTTTTTTCTTTTTCCCCCCTTGGTTTTTGCATTCCCATTCCATTCTCCCCCAGCTCACCCATCCCTGCCCCCTTCCCTTTTTTCCAAAGGGAACACTAGAGGACTCCAGCTTTCCCCCCAAAGCCTCTCAGCAGCCTGGAATTCTGTTGCAGGGAGGGCAGCAGACCCAGATCAGTTTACTCCCGTTGTTTAAAAAGAAAAGGCATTAAAAAAAAAATGAAGGGAAAGAGATAAAGGTTTTTTTTTTTTTTTTTTATTTCCCAAGGGAGCCAGCTCGATGGGAATTGCAGAGAATGAGCAATGGAGCTCCATGATGTCATTGGGAGAGTCTGGCCTTTCTGACTCTGCTGTGGAGCAGCAAATTTGGATTTCACAGGGGTTGTAAAGGGGTTTGGGCCCCGGGAGCAGGAGAGGTGGATCCACACCCAGCCCCCTGCACAGGCAGAGGCACCAAACCCTGCCCGGGGCACGGCCCTGGCTGCCAGCTCCAGCCCTGAGGGACAATCTGGGGGATCCTCCTGAGCAGGAGGGGGTGGAAATGCCCTGGGGGTGTGCAGGGTTTGGGGTCCCTGCCCCCCAGCCCTGCTCTGTCCTGTGTGGGACAGCCCTGCCCTGCAGGGGGATGGGAGGTGACAGGAGGTGACACAGAGGTGACAGGACACGACTGCCCCCCCCTGGCAGCCAGCCCCTGCCAGGCTCCAGGAGCCTCAGACTCACCCAGGTAGCCCTGAGTCTTCTCTGCAGGGCCGTGACAGGACAGTCCTTGTGGGCCAGCAGCAGCTGCTTCAGCTGAGCCACCTTTTCCCCGGGGAGCAGCTACCTCCTCTGGGGACAGACAGACAGACAAAACCTGGCTGTGCCACCTGAACCACAAGACCACCTGGCTGTGCCACCTGAACCACACACACACCCCACCTGGCTGTGCCACCTGAACCACACACACACACCTGGCTGTGCCACCTGAACCACACACACACACACCTGTGCCACCTGAACCACACACACACACCACGCCCACCTGAACCACACGACACACACCTGGCTGTGCCACCTGAACCACACACACACACACCTGGCTGTGCCACCTGAGCCAAACTCCGGGAGCCCCAGCCCTGGGTAAGGACTCACAGTGCTCTTATCCCAGAGCCCCTGGCCCAGCTGAGGGCTGTGGCCAGCACGGGGCTGTGTCTGGCACAGTGCAGCACCATGGCCAGAACAGCCCCATGGCCAGCACAGAGCCAGGGGCCAGCACAGTGCCAGGGGTCTAGCACGGGCGCCATGGCCAGCACAGAGCCATGGCCAGCAAAAAGAGCCATGGCCAGCACACCCATGGCCAGCACAGAGCCATGGAAAGGCCAGAGCCAGGGCCAGCACAGAGCCATGGCGGCACGGGAGCCATGGCCAGCACAGTGCCAGGGCCCGCACAGTGCCATGGCCAGCACAGAGCCATGGCCAGCACAGAGCCAGGGCCCAAAGCACAGAGCCAAGGGTAGCACAGGTGCCATGGCCAGCACAGTGCCATGGCCAGCACAGAGCCATGGCCAGCACAGTGCCATGGCCAGCACAGCGCCATACAGCACAGGCCATGGCCAGCACAGGCCCACGGCCAGCCACAGAGCCATGGCCAGAACAGCCCATGGCCAGCACAGACCCAAATAGCACAGCCCATAAAGGGCCGCACAGAGCCATGGCCAGCACAGAGCTGGCCAGCACAGCCCATGGCCAGCACAGCTCCATGGCTTAGCATAAGAGCCATGGGGCTGGCACAGAGCCATGGCGCAGTACAGAGCCATGGCCAGCACAGTGCCATGGCCAGCACAGTGCCATGAAGGCACATAGCCATGGCCAGGCACAGCCCATGCCAGCACAGAGCCATGGCCAGCACAGCCCACACAGCATGGAAGCCCAGGCCAGCACAGAGCCATGGCTAGCACAGCCCATGGCCAGCACAGAGCCATGGTTAGCACAGAGCCATGGCCAGCACAGCCCATGGCCAGCACAGCTCCATGGCCAGCACAGTGCCATGGCTAAAGCACAGCTCCATGGCCAGCACAGAGCCATGGCCAGCACAGGGCCATGGCCAGCACAGACCATGGCTGTAGAAAGAGCCAGGGCCAGCACAGACCCAAAGGCAGCACAGAGCCATGGTAGCACAGAGCCATGGCCAGCACAGCTCCATGGCCAGCACAGCACCATGGCCAGCACAGCTCCATGGCCAGCACAGCTCCATGGCCAGCACAGACAATGGCACCCAGCTCCAGGGCCCACACAGCCCAGGGGCCAGACAGTCCCAAAGGCCAGCACAGCTCCATGGCCAGCACAGCACCATGGCCACCCATGGCCAGCACAGAGCCATGGCCAGTACAGCCCATGGCCAGCACAGCTCCACCAAGCACAAAAACCATGGCCGGGCACAGTCAGGCCAGCACAGAGCCATGGCCAGCACAGCCATGGCAGCACAGAGCCATGGCCAGCACAGCCCATGGTTGGGCAGTGCCACCAGCACAGCTCCATGGCCAGCACAGCCCCCTTGGCCAGCACAGAGCCATGGCCAGCACAGCTCCACTGGCCCACAAGTGCCAGGGCCCAGCACAGAGCCATGGCCAGACAGCCCATGGCTAGCAAGCTCCATGGCCAGCACAGAGCCAGGGCCCAGCACAGCCCATGGCCAGCACAGGCCATGGCCAGCACGGGCCCAAAAGGGCCAGCACAGAGCCATGGCCAGCACAGCCCATGGCCAGTACAGCCCATGGCCAGCACAGAGCCATGGCCAGCACAGCTCCAGGGGCCGCACAGAGCCATGGCCAGCACAGAGCCAGGGCCCGGGCACAGAGCCATGGCCAGCACAAGCCATGGCCAGCACAGCCCATGGCCAGCACAGAGCCATGGCCAGCACACCCTCATGGGCCAGCACAGAGCCAGGGCCAAGACAGAGCCATGGCCAGCACAGAGCCAGGGCCCAAACAGAGCCAGGGCCAGCACAGCTCCATGGAGCACAGAGCCATCCACCCGGGCCCAGGTTAGCACAGAGCCAGGGCCCAGATGCCATGGCGGCACAGGGCCATGGCCAGCACAGAGCCAGGGGCAAGCAAGAGCCATGGCCAGCACAGAGCCATGGCCGGGCACAGCCCAGGGCCCAAAAGTGCCATGGGGGGGCAGGCCATGGCCACACAAGCCATGGCAGCAAAGGCCATGGCCAGACAGAGCCATGGCAGCACAGCCCATGGCACACAGTGCCAGGGGAAAGAAGTAAAAATGAAAGCAAAGAAATGGCAAGACACTCTTCCAGCAAAAATATCTTATAAATGCAGAAGAATGGCGGGCAAGTCATGCCAGCAAACATGCCAGAAGCAAGGGCCCCAAGACAGTGCAATGGCAGAAAGCATGGCAACATAAGACCACATGGTAAAAGCCTGCCCACAGAGCCATGGCCAGCACAGAGCCATGGCCAGCACAGCCCCATGGCTCACAGCTCCATGGCCAGCACAGCCCCAGGGCCCAAAAGCACAGCTCCATAGCCAGCACAGAGCCATGGACACAGAGCCATGGGACAGAGCCAGGGCCCGCACAGGGCCAGGGCCCAGCACAGCTCCAGGGCCCAGCACAGAGCCAGGGCCCAGCACAGCCCATCCAGCAAGCCCATGGCCAGCACAGCCCACCAGCACAGCTCCATAGAGCACAGAGCCATGGCCAGAAAGAGCCTTTAAAGCACAGAGCCAGGCAGCACAGCCCAACCAGACAGCTCCAGGTTGCACAGAGCCATGGCCAGCACAGTGCCATGGTTACACAGAGCCATGGCCAGCACAGCTCCATGGCCAGCATATTCACACAGCACAGCCATGGCCAGCACAGAGCCAAGGGCTGTACAGCTCCATGGTTAGTATTGAGCCATGGCCAGCACAGCTCCACAGCTGTTAGAAGAGTGGCTGGGCACAGTGCCATGGGTTGGGCAACAGTGCCATGGCCACACAGAGCCATGGCCAGCACACCCGGTCAGCACAGCCTACGGTTAACAATAGTATTACGTACAATGGTTATTGCCAGCACATATTACGGCCGCACAGAGCCAGCGGCCAGCAATAGCCCCATGGCCAAAGGCCAGCACAGCACATGGCGCCAGCACGGTCTGACGGTCAGCACAGAAAGAGCGGTTAGCGTTGAATACATTAAGTTAGCACAGTATTACGGTCAGCAATAGACACAGCCAGCAATAGCCACGGCCGCCATCAGCCCATAGGTCAGCACAGGTTACGGCCGTTGTCAGGCCATGGCCGCACGCAGCCATGGCCAGCAATACCCACGGCCAAAATAAGGTTACGCCGCACAGAGTTACGGCCAGCTACCAGCCCACGGGCCACACAGAAAGCCATGGCCAGCACACATCAGCACAAGGTTACGGCCAGCACAGCTCCACAGTTAGCACAGCCCATGGTTACACAGCTCATTGCCAGTGCCCACAGTCACCCAGAGCCATGGGCCAGCACAGAAGTTGGCTACTGTTACGGCCAGCACAGCACAGACATGGTTACACGTGAGCCATGGTTACACGCCGCACGGTTGCTGGCCAGCACAAGCCTGTTGCGCACAGAGCCACGGCCACCAGTGCCATGGCCAGCAACAGCTCCACGGCCAGTACACATACAGTTAACAGCTCCACGGTCAAAGCACAGTTCACGGCCAGCACAGCCCACGGCCAGCACAGAGCCGAGCGGCCAGCAATACTGAGACACAGCACAGAAGCCAGGTTACACAGGGCCATGCTACGTAGTCTACGGTGCCAGCACAGCCCATGGCCAGGTCAGCACAGAGTTACGGTTACACAGAGTTACGTACAGCACAAATATTAAGCCAAAGTACCAGTATTACGGGGTTAGCACAGAGCTGTTACGCACAAAGTCTACGGCTACATTGTTTGTTATGGCCAAAGGTCGTTACGGCCGCACAGCTCCAGGTTGCACAGTTACGGCCATTGCGACATGCCAGCATGCTTCCATGCATTGTTACAGTTAGCACAGTTTCATGGCCAGCACAGGTTATGGTTAGCATTAGAGTTACGGTTGCTTATCAGGCTGATGGCCGGGGTACAGTTTCAGCGGTCAGCACAGCTATCAGAAGCACATTATGGGCCGTCATATTACGGCCAGCACAGCGCCATAATAGCGTTGTTCATGCCAGCACAAAATACGGCCAGCATTGTTACGGCCAGTTACGGCCACCAGGCAATCAGCACAGAGCCGCTGGCCAGCACAGTTACCAAGCCCAGCACAGTACCATAAGCAGTAGTTACAAGCCAAGCACAGCGCCACAGCCAGCACAGCCCGATGGAGCCAGCACAGTTCCATGGCCGTGCCAGGTTAGCACAGTTACGGTGCCAATAGCAACACAGAGCCGCTAATAAAAACATCACAGCTCCATGGCCAGCACACATGCCGCCAGCCCTCCATGCAGCCAGCACAGCCCACTGGGTCAGCCGTGCCGCACGAAGACAGCGGCACACAGAGCCATGGCCGCCGTTACGTCAGCACGTGCACAGCACAGTACATGGCCGCACAGCAAACAGGCCAGCCTACATGGCCGCACAGTTGGCTGCCAGCACGTTCAGCGGCCAGCACAGCGCCATGGCCAGCACAGCCTGATGGCCAAAGGTCGAGCCCAGCGGCCGCACGGCCCGATGTTGTTGCTGCAGCCAGCACGGTTACGGCCGCCAGGACACGCTGGTCAAGTGCCAGCGCCAACAGTTCGATACAGCGATTCACGGCTGCTGTCAGCTCCACGCAGCCAGCGTCGTAATACGGCCGCCAGAAGTTGCTGGCCGCCAATAGCGCCATGTAGCCAGCAATACTACGGTCAGCACGGTGAGCCGCCGCACAGCCCGATGGCGCCAGCGCTATCAGCCTACGGGTTACACAAGCGGTTACACAGTTATGGCCAGCACATATTACGCCGCACAAGCGCCATGGCCAGCACAGTCTACGGCCAGCCGAGCGCCGCACAGAGCCGCCACCATTAATACCATGGTTAAAGCACGTTACAGCCAAGCACAGCCTACGGCCAGCACAGCTCACGTCAAGCACAGGTTACGGCCGCATTGCTCAGGCCGCGCACAGATTACGGCCGCTGTCGCTCCACGGCCGCCAGCCATGGCCAGCACATTCACGGCCAGCTAAACAGCCATGGCCAGCCACACTACGGCCAGCCAATACTACGGTTACACAGCCTGACGGTCAGCGACATTGGCGGTTTGCACAGCCTTCATGGGGACGAATTGAGCGTCAGCACACAGGGCAGTTGCACAGATTACGCTGGCCAGCACAGTATTACGGCCAGCACAGATTACGGCCAGCACAGCCATCCATGGCCAGCACAGCCCACAAAGGCTGGCCTACAGCGGCCACACAGAGTTGCTGGCCAGCACAGTATTGCTGCCAGCACAGCCAGGTTGCCAATGTCCCATGGCCGCAATAGTATTACGGGCCGTTAACAGTATTACGGCCGCTGCCAGAGCCATGGCCGCTACAGCCCACGTCAGCACAGAAAGCCATACGCCACACGGTCAGCCAGCGCCGCCACAGCCCACGGCCAGCCAGAGCCGCGTCAGCACAGCAGCCATACGCCCATGTCAGCACAGCCACAGCGCCACGCAGCCAGCACAGCCCACGGCCAGCACAGTTACGGCCAGCACAGCCTCCATGGCCAGCACAGAGCCGAGTCAGCACAGAGCCGCTTGCCGCTGCACCATGGCCAGCACAGCCTACGGCCGCCGGCATTACGTCAGCACAGCCGCTGGCCACAGAGCAGGTTGCACAGAGCCATGGCCAGCACAGCGTTACGGCCGAAATTTCATGGCCAAAGGTCGGTTGCTGCACAGAGCCATGCCGCTGGCCGTTCACGGTCAGCACAGTTCACGGCCGCTGCAGCACAGAAGCTGCGGCCAGCACAGTTACGGGCCGCACAGACATGGCACATTGCTGGCCGTTGTTCACAGCCGTTACTGGCGGCCAGTCGCACAAACAGGCCGCATACATGGTCAGCACAACTACGGCCGTTGCCGGTTACGCCAGCACAGCCGCCATGCACAGTTCACAGCACATACCTACGGCCAGCACATTATCAGCACAGCTCCACACAGTTACGGGCCAGCACAGGTTGGCTGTCAGCACAGCGCCAGGCCGTCAAAGCGCCATGGTACTACGGCGGCACGGCGTTCGTTACACGATGCCAATTTTATTGTTGCGGTTGGCACAGCGGCCAGCCCACGCAGCCAGCACAGCCTACGGCTGCTAGTCAATTACGGCTAGCAATTGCGCCATGGCCAGCACAGTTGTTAAAGCACAGACATGGCCGCGTTGTCAGCGCCACGGCCAGCACAGCTCCACGCCACACAGATTACGGCCGTTGGTCGCCATTGCCAGTACAGGTTACGGCCGCTAATAGTTACGGCCAGCACAGTGCCGCGCACAGCCCATCGGCCAGCGCCAATAGCGCACAGCCTGTTGTTAATAATTATACGCGACAGCTCCACAGCACAGCCTCATGCAGCCGTTACGGTTACACAGACACAGCAGCACATGGCCAGCACAGTTGGCGGCTTACAGTACATACACAGAAAGCTGATGGGTTAAAGCATTACCTACGGCCAGCACAAATTACGGCCGCTGTTACTGCAGAGCCGCCGCACGGTTACGCTTCAGCAGCCAGATGGTTACGTCAGCACAAGAGTTACGGCCAGCACAGAAAGCCATGCCGCACAAAAGCACATTACGGTTACACAGTGCCATGGCCAGCACAGCTCCGATGGCCAGCACAGCTTCACATGGGTTACACAGTCTACGGCTGCCAGTGCCAGGTTACCAGCCTACAGAGCTACAGGCTTAGCACAGACATGGGCCGTCATGGCCAGCACAGACATGGCCGCTACAGAGCCAGCGGCCAGCACGTTCTCATTGCCAGCACATACGGTTAGCACAGCCCACGGCCAGCACAGGCCGGTTGCCGCCAGGTTACGGCCGCACAGAGCCATGGTCAGCACAGCCTACGGCCGCCACGGCGTTACGGTCAGCTACCATTACGGCCGGGCACAGCCACGGCCGCAATAGCTCACGGTCAGCACAGAAGCCATACGGCCGTTGTCATATTACGGTTGCCAATAAGCGCCACAGCCATTTACGGCACAGGTATTACGGCCAGCAATGGTTACGGCCAGCACAAGCCTGTCGGGTGCCACAGAGCCATGGCCGTAATAGCCCACGGCCAGCACAGCCTCCAGGCCGGGTTGCTGCCGCTGCCGCAGCCGGTGGCCGGGGCACAGCCCACGGCCAGCTACCAGCCCATGGCCAGCACAGCCTCCACGGTTGGCACGTTACGGCCGCACACACAGTGCCATGGCCAGCACAATACGGCCGCACAGCCTGAAAGCCACAGAGTTGGCTGGTTAACAGTATTATGGCCACCTACAATGTCTACGGCCAGCACAGCCATGGCCAGCACAGCCCACGGCTGCCACAGCCATGGCCAGCACAGCGCCACGGCCGCACAGCCATGGCCAGCACAGCCCATTGCCAAATTACGGCCAGCACAGTGCCGAGCGGCCAGCACAAGAGCCACGGCCGCACAGTTCACGGTCAGCACAAGAGCGCCATGCTACACAGTGCCATGGCACAGCACATTACGGCCGCTTAACAGATTACGGTCAGCACAGTGTCATGGCCAGCACGCCAGTTCAGCACAGCCAGACAGCAGACACGCGTTCAAAGCACAGCACTGTGCCTGGAGCAAAGGCCGCATCTGGCCATGGCAGCCTGGTTGTACGCGGTTCGGGCTGTGCTGTGTTGCGTTCCACATGCCGCGTTTCAGTTGTGCCATAACGCCAAGTCATAGCATCCGGGTTGCAAAGAGCAACCGCCATGCTGTAGCCTGGCTGTACATGTCCGCTGTTAGCTGTGTCCGCCGCTGTGTTCACAAGTTCATTGTGAAACATGTCTGCCAGGCGTTCCGGGTTGGGTGAGCCGGCACGGGTTGTGCCGGTTAAATGCCTCGCACATACCGTCAGCAGTTGCGCTCGCCTTCGTTCAAGACTTCGCCAGCTGGATGTTTGGTTTACAGCCCCTTCGCTTTTTCCAGGGAATTCAGAGCTGCGCGCTTGATGGCTGAGAGTGAACGGCATGGAATTTCGCCTTCCGTACCAGCAGCCGCCGCCGTCCGGTCGCCCGCCAGCGCCGCTGCTGGCTGGAGCCACCGCGGGGGACAGGCCGTTGTCACTGCCACTGCGGCATTCCCGAGTCACTGTTTCCTTCCGCTCTGGCAGAGGACTCAGCAGCTAGTAGGGCCCGGTTGTTGGGGAGCAGCGAAAGAACAGGTGGTGGGGAGCAGCAGAGAGGAGCCATCCCGTGCAGCCTCAGCGCCGAGATGTAGCCGTGCCGCAGGTGGCTTCTTCGATCGGGAGGTTACATCGTCGCCGGCGCCAGTCTGCCGATTGCCGAGAGGGGATGCACTGCAGCGACGCGAGGGAAATGCTCCTCCCGAATTGCAGCTGTACCCAGGTTGTTGAACGCCCCAGCCCGGCGGCTGGGAGCTTCAGCGCCGTGAAAAAACCGGATTAACTCGTTTCGTGAAAGAGCCCGGGGAGCGCCGTTTCGTCGCAGCCTCTTCGCCCAGCCTGCTCAGTGCCCACTAGCCGAGGGCAGCGGCGAGCAGCAGCAGCGGGTCAGCAGCTGCCACCATTCGCGGCCGGGCAGGGGAAGCGGTCGGTGGCAACTGTGTCTGGTTTCGCCGTCGGCACACAGCGGAGCTTCAGCTCACGCCAAGCCGCCGATGCTGCCGCCTTCGCCAGAGCAGTCAGGAGCTGATCGAGCTTCGTAGACTGAACACCCGCAGCGCCCATGTTACTTCGACATCGGCATCGCCACTGATCCCGGGTTGCCCATGAGCCAGCAGTTCAGCCCAGGGGCAGTGTCCAGGCCCAGGCAGTGTCCAGGACTGCTCAGGCTGAGAGCGCCTCACCGCCATTTGCCGAGCACTCAGAGCTTCCCAGGCTTGAGCTGCTGTGATGGGGCTCAATGGGATGTTAAGACCATCGGCAGGTCGGTCAGTGCTGTCAGACAAGACATGTTGGACATGGAAGAAGTTTGCAGGCAGCCTCTGGGAACTCGAGCGAAGTTCCCCAGCTGTTCTCTTCCTTCCTTCCTTTCCTTCCTTCTTCTTTCCTTCTCTTCTCTTTCTTCCTTTCTCCTTTCCTTTCCTTCTTCTTCTCTCTTTCCTTTCTTCTCAAATTTCCTCCTCTATTTTATGATAGTTGTTAATTAACCTCTTTCCTGATCTTCGCTTCTCAAAAACAGAGAAAACGAGAATTTCACTTGGAAATGTGCTTTTACCTCAAAGAACCGTCAGCAAGGGCACGAGAGGTGGCTTAGCATTTGTGGCACAGCCGACGCTGCCGCCAGCGTTCATTTCCCATGGCAATGTCGTGACTTAAAAAGTCGTTTGTCTTCCTGCCGATTTCAAGTTCAGCACAGCTTGATTTTTCACCATTGACGTTCCTCTGGAAAGGAAGTGCCGCCCACATTAATACCATGCCTGCCTCTTCCTCCTTCCGCCTGGCCTCTTGTAGCTCTGTTCTCTTCCTCCTTTCCTCCGCCACTCACTGAGGGGCAGGGATTCACCGGCAGAGTCGGGCAAATATCACGGCATTACTGGCTGGTCTCGCCGAAGGATCGGCAGAAAGCCAGGCCGGTCCTCGCTCAGGCAGGATCACCGGCAGATTCAGCAAAGGGCAGGACCGGAAAGTCTCGTCAGGCAGGGATCGACGGGCCTGGGGGCCGGTCCGCCGCGTGGATCACCGACAGGCTCAGGCCGGTCTCGCCCGGGCAGGGATCACTGGCAGGGAGTCTCACCAGGCAAATGGCAGGCAGGATCACCGGTGATCAGGTTGTCTCAGCTGATCACCGGCAGAGCCCAGGCAGTCACTGGCAGCTCATCAGGCAGGGATCACCGCAGCTAGGCTGGTCTCGCCAGGCGATCACTGGCTCAGGCTGTCCTCGTCAGGGCAGGGATCACCGGCAGGAGGCCGGTCCCTTCAGGCATCACGGCGCCGTCTCACCAGGGTACTGGCAGCTCAGGCCGCCTTTGCTCGGCAGGATCACTGGCAGAGCCCAGCCGTCCTCGCTCAGGCATCACCGGCAAGAATACTGGCATCCAGCAGTCTCGCCGTTAGATCACCGGCAGGGCCGGGCAGGATCGCTACTCGTGGTTGGTCTCGCCGCACGGCAGAAGCCAGGCTGGGCAGTTGTCTCGCGCGGGATCACGGGGATCAGGCTGGTCTCAGCCGGGCAGAGCTCTGGCGTCATCGAGAGCGACAGCGCAAATTAGTCGGCACGGTTCAATATTACCACGGATGCGGAGTGGAGCTGATCACAGATAAAATAAATTTCGGCATCATCATCATCTTCCAGCGTTGTAAACTGGTAGTTGCGCGGGCAGACTCAAAGATTCGTAGGGCCGGGGGCGCTGAGCCTCAGGCCTCCCCTCGCATCCTCACGGCTCAGTAACCAGATCTCTCAGGTCAGGGGTCCTCGCCCCAGGGCTCCTCTCAGTGCAGGTCGGCCGAGCTCAGCTGCCAGCCTCGGCAAAGCAGGAGCAAACAGGGTAGAGCCGCAGGGAAACGCAGCCTCGGGAAGGCTTGACCTGAAGAACTCCCAGCTCTAAAACAGCCCCGCCATTCTGCCACCGATTGAGCCACTCACCACTTCACGCTTCGCCAGGCTCTTGCTGTAGCCACGCCGAAGCGACGCTTCCTTTCCCCACGGAGTTCTGAGTTCTGAGCCCTCCCTTCACACGCCGAGTTCGCCAGCGCTTCGCCCGTTCGAGCCTGTTCAGCCTTCCCATCTGCCTTGTTTCAGAGCCTGAGCCAGCTCCTCTCGGCCACCTGCTTCTCGAGCTCTCGTCTTCAGCCTCTCCCGAGCCTGCTCTGCCTGAAATGACAAACCAGCTCCGCCACACCCTTCGTTCTGTCTGTCTGAAACTCTCGAGCGGAGCCTTCTCTGAGCACCTGAGCCTTGGTTCGCCAGTTTGTTCGGCGCCTTCAGCTTGCCCGCCGAGCTCGAGCTCGCTCACGGAAGCAGCCCGGTCCGAGTCAGCCTCTGAGCTTGTCTCGCCGCCTGCCCGCCGAAGCCTGCCCGGACCAGTTCGCCTCAGCCTGCCCTCGCCTCCCCAGCCGCTCGGCCGCCGTTTCCTTCGAAGCCACCAGCCGAAGCTTGCGCCTTCGAGCTGCCTGTTTCAGCTGTCTGTTCGCCGCCCGCCAGTTTCGCCCACCGAAGCTGCCCGCTCGGCTTCGCCGCCTTCAGCTCTGCTCCTCGCCTCTCGGCTTCGTATCTTCGCTCGAAGTCATCAATGTTTGCTTCCTGAGTGTCTGGTCGCCGCTGTACCAGCCTGCCCAGCCCTCTCGCCACCGAAGCTGTTCGCTCTCAGCCTGCTTCAAGTCACCAGCTGTTCACCACTGAAAGAAAGCCACCGCATCTGAAGCTTGCTTCCAAACTGAGTTTTGCCACCTTCAGTTGCCCGAACCGAGTTTCGAACAGCCTCTGTTCACTGAAGCACCCAGTCTCAGGAGAGTCGCTGGAGCCTCTGAGCCTGGCTGGCCTCTGCCTGAGCCTCTGACCCAAGCCTGGTCTCGATCTGCCTACCGAGTTTGCCCGGTGCCTCCTGATCTCGCCTGAGCTCGAGCCCGGTTCCTTTGAGCTTCTCTGAGCCTGAGCTCTGCCAGCTTCAGCCACTGAGCTAGTCTCGAGCTTGCCAGCCTCCTGAGCGCCAGCCTGGCCAGCCCTGCCCCCCCGAGCCCGGGAACGGGCAGAGCCTGGGAACGGCAGAGCTCGGGGCACGGGCAGAGCTCAGGAACGGGCAGAGCTCGGGGGAACCGGGCAGAGCTCGGGGAACGGGGCAGAGCTCGGGGGAACGGGCAGAGCTCGGGGGAACCGGGCAGAGCTCGGGGAACCGGGCAGAGCTCGGGGGAACCGGGCAGAGCTCGGGGGAACCGGGCAGAGCTCGGGGAACCGGGCAGAGCTCGGGGAACCGGGCAGAGCTCGGGGAACGGGGCAGAGCTCGGGACCGGCAGAGCTGGGGAACCGGTGAGCTCGGGAACCGGGCAGAGCTCGGGAAATCACAGAGCTCGGGAACCGGCAGAGCTCGGGGACGGGCAGAGCCTGGGAACGGGGCAGAGCTCGGGGAACCGGGCAGAGCTCGGGGACCGCAGAGCTGGGAACCGGCAGAGCCTGGGAACCGGGCAGAGCCTGGGCAAGACGGCAGAGCTCGGGAACCGGGCAGAGCTGGGGAACGGTAAGAGCTCAGAACCGGGCAGAGCCAACGGGGCAGAGTCGGGAACCGGCAGAGCTCGGGGAACGGGGTGAGTCGGGGAACTGGCAGAGCTCGGGAACGGGTGTGAGCTCGGGGAACCGGGCAGAGCTCGGGGAACGGGCAGAGCTCGGGGAACGGCAGAGTCTGGGGAACCAGGAGCTCAAAGAACGGGCAGAGCTCGGGGAACGGGCAGAGCTCGGGAACTGCAGAGCTCGGGAACGGGCAGAGCTCGGGAACGGGCAGAGCTCGGGGAACGGGCAGAGCTCGGGGGAACGGGCAGAGCTCGGGGGAACGGGCAGAGTCGGGGACCGGGCAGAGCTCGGGAACGGGCAGAGCTCGGGGAACGGGCAGAGCTCGGGAACCGGGAGAGCTCGGGAACCGGGCAGAACTGGGGAACCGGGCAGAGCTCGGGGAACCGGGCAGAGATCGGGAACGGGCAGAGCTCGGGAACCGGGCAGAGCTCGTGGGAACGGGGCAGAGCTCGGGGAACCGGGCAGAGCTCGGGAACGTGAGAGCTGGGGAAACCGGCAGAGCTCGGGGAACGGGCAGAGCTCGGGGAACCGGGCAGAGCTCGGGACCGGGCAGAGCTGGGGAACGGGCAGAGCTCGGGAACCGGGGAAGAGCTGGGGAACTGCAGAGCTCGGGGACCGGGCAGAGCTCGGGAAACTGGGCAGAGCTCGGGGAACGGGCAGAGCTCGGGGAACGGGCAGAGCTCGGGCACGGGGCAGAGCTCGGGAACGGGGCAGAGCTCGGGGGAACGGGCAGAGCTCGGAAACGGGCAGAGCTCGGGAACCGGGCAGAGCCTGGGAACCGCAGAGCTTGGGGAACGGGCAGAGCTCGGGGAACGGGCAGAGCCGGGGAACGGGGCAGAGCTCGGGGAACCGGGCAGAGCCTCGGGAAACGGCAGAGCTCGGGGAACGGGCAGAGCCTGGGAACGGGGCAGAGCTCGGGAACGTGGGCAGAGCTCGGGGAACTGGGCAGAACTCAGCGTGGTGGAGGGAGGGAAGCGCTGAGCTCAGAACTCCCCATGGGAGGGAGGGAAGCGCCCCGAGCTCGGCACGCACAGCAGAGCCTGGCAGGGTTAAGGGGAACTGTGTGAGAATGGGATGGCCCAGGATTCTTTCAGTGGGCTGGAATGGCTTAGGAATTGTTTTAGAGCCGGGAGTCTTCTCAGGGAGGCAGGTAACCCCCGAGCTGGTCTCCTCGGCTGTTTGCCCTGGCACTGCTCCTGCCTTGCCCGGCCGCAGCGCTGAGCCCGCCCGACCGCACAAGGAAGGTTCTCTAAATATGCAGGGACCCCCTGTCGGGGGATGTAGGACCCCCTGAGCCATGGGGGGATGCAGGGACCCCCTGAGCCCTGGGGAGATATAGGAATTGCCCTAGATCTCGGATGGCGGGTCTGCCCTACACCCGGCTGCAGGATGATGGTGATGCAGGGTTTTGTTGGAGGAGGATGATGATGATGATGCAGGGTTTTGTTTTCTCTGCAGGTCTCCTCAGGCTCCTCCCGCCGCGGTGCAGCTCGGCCAATGGCTGCACTGCGCCTGTGCTGCCCGGGCTTCTGCAGATGCCTTCTGTCATCTCGGTGAGAAGCTGCCAGAGCCTCCTGCCCGGCAGGGACCAGCCCTGATCCCTGCCAGTGATCCCTGCCCCGAGCAGGGACCAGCCCTGAGCTCTGCCAGTGATCCCTGCCCAGCCTGAGCCTCAGTGATCCCTGCCCGTGACCAGCCCTGAGCTCTGCTAGTGATCCTGCCCAGCCCTGATCTCGCCAGTGATCCTGCCCCGAGCAGGACCTCACAGCCCTGGCTCACAGGATCCCTGCCCCTGCCCTGATCCTCGCCAGTGATCCCCTGCCCCCGAGCAGGACCAGCCCTGGGCTCTGCCAGTGATCCCTGCCCCGAGCAGGACCAGCCCTGAGCCCTGCCAGTGATCCCTGCCCTGAGCAGGGACCAGCCCCTGAGCCCTGCCAGGATCCCTGCCCTGCCCTGATCCCCGCCAGGTGATCCCTGGATCCTTGGGGGGAATGGATCCTGGGGGGGAATGATCCCTGGGGGGGAATGGATCCTGGGGGGAATGGATCCTGGGGGGGAATGGATCCTGGGGGGAATGATCCCGGGGGGGAATGATCCTGGGGGAATGGATCACTGGGGCGAATGGATCCCTGGGGCAGAATGGATCCCTGGGGGAATGGATCCTTGGGGGCCCGGGGGGAATGGATCCCTGGGGGGGAATGGATCCCTGGGGCGGGAATGGATCCCTGGGGCGGGAATGGATCCCTGGGGCGGGAATGGATCCCTGGGGGGAATGGATCACTGGGGCGGGAATGGATCCCTGGGGTGGGAATGGATCCCTGGGGGGGAATGGATCCTTGGGCGGGGGATCAGGGGCGGGGATCATGGGGTGGAATTGATCCCTGGGGGGGTGGATCCGGGGGGAATGGATCCTGGGGCGGGAATGGATCCCTGGGGTGGGAATGGATTTGGGGGGGAATTGATCCGGGGCGGAATGGATCCTGGGGCGGGGGCATGGGGCAGGGGATCAAGGGGGGCAGGGAATGATTGAGGGGTTAGGAATGATCCCTGGGGTTGGGGAATGATCACTGGGGTGGGACCCGTGGGGCGGGGGAAATCATGGGCGAATGGATCATGGGGTGGGAATGGATCCTGGGGCAGGAATGGATCCTGGGCCGGATGGGGGGATCTGGGGGGGGCCCTGGGGCAGGAAGGGGAATATTGGGGCGGGAATGGATCATGGGGTGGGAATGGATCCTTGGGGTGGGAATGGATCCCTGGGGCAGGAATGGATCCCTGGGGGGGGGAGGGGAGACTGGGAAAGAAAAGGGGGGAATTGATCCCTGGGGGGAATTAACTCTGGGGAAAGGGGGGACCCTGGGCAGAACGTCATGGGGTGGGTGATCCTGGGGCAGGAATGATCCCTGGGGGGAAGATCCCTCAAACGGGGCAGGGGGGACAAGGGCAGAATTCAATGGGAAATTTCCTTGGGGGAATTGATCCCTGGGGCGGAATGGACCTGGGGGGGAGGGATCCCTGAGAAATTGATCCTGGGGCGGAAAATCCCAGGGGCCCCTGGGGAGCGGCGAGGGTGAAAGCCTTGGGCTGCCCTGGGGTGGCCCGGGGCGGCGGGCAGGGTGGGGGAAATTATTAAACTTTGAAATTATTGGGGGAAATGGTCCCGGGGGGGGGCCGGGCGGGGGCCCGGGGGAAACAGGGAGGTTGGAGCCGGGCGAGCTGGCGGGCCCCAGGGCGCCGGGAACGGAAAGAAAACGAAAGAGGCAGAGTGGGGCCGGGCAGAGCTCGGGGGCGGGGGCAGAGCTCGGGGGCGGGCAGGCTCGGGAACCGGGCAGATCGGGAAGGGGGCAGAGCTGGGGGCGGGCAGAGCTCGGGGGCGGGCAGAGCTCGGGAAGGGCAGGCCGGGGGACGGGGGCAGAGCCGGGCCGGGCAGAGCTGGGGGCCGGGCAGACTCGGGAAGGGGCAGAGCCGGGAACCGGGCAGAGCCGGGGCCGGCAGGCTGGGGAAGGGCAGAGCTCGGGAACCCGGGCAGGGCTCGGGAACCGGGCAGAATCGGGAACCGGGGCAGAGCTGGGAACCGGGGAGCGGGAGGAACGGGAACCGGGCAGAGCTCGGGGGCCGGGCAGAGTCGGGGAACCGGGCAGAGCTGGGGAACGGGCAGAGCTCGGGGGAACCGGGCAGAGCTCGGGGGAACGGGGCAGAGCTCGGGGGAACGGGGCAGAGCCGGGACCGGGAGAGCTCGGGGCCCGGGCAGGCTGGGCCGGGCGAGCTCGGGGGGCAAGGGGGCAGAGCTCGGGAACCGGGCAGAGCCGGGGGGGCAGAGCCGGGGCCGGGGCAGAGCTCGGGCGGGGCAGGCTGGGCCCGGGCAGGCCGGGGAACGGGGGAGCTCGGGGAACCCGGGGGCAGAGCTCGGGGCGGGGCAGAGCTCGGGGAAACGGGGCAGGCCGGGGAACGGGCAGAGCTGGGAAGGGCAAGCTCGGGCGGGCGAAGGCTCGGGACGGGGCAGAGCTCGGGGAAGCAGGGGGAACCCAGAGCTCGGGAACCGGGCAGAGCTCGGGGAACGGGCAGAGCTGGGGACGGGGCAGAGCTCGGGGGGCAGGAGCTGGGGACGGGGCAGAGCTTTCGGGGAACCGGGGGCAGGCCGGGGAACGGGCAGAGCCGGGAACCGGGCAGAGCTCGGGGCGGGCAGAGCTGGGGAAGGGCAGAGGGGGCAGAGCTGGGGCCGGGCAGAGCTGGGAACCGGGGCAAACGGGAGAGCCGGGGCCCAGGCTCGGGGACGGGGGCAGAGCTGGGACGGGGCAGAGCTCGGGGAACGGGCAGAGCTGGGGGGGCGGGGCAGAGCTCGGGGGAAAGGGGAAGGCTCGGGAACCGGGCAGAGCCGGGAGGGGCAGAGCTGGGGGAAACCGGGCAGAGCCGGGAGGGCGGCCGGGGAACGGGCAGAGCTCGGGGCACGGGGCAGAGCTGGGGCGGGCAGGTCGGGAAGGGCAGGCTCGGGGGAACGGGGCAGGCTCGGACCGGGCAGAGCCGGGAACCGGGCAGGCCCGGGGGAACGGGGCAGAGCTGGGGAACGGGGCAGAGCCGGGAACGGGGCAGGTCGGGAAGGGGCAGAGCCGGGAAGGGGGGCTCGGGGAACGGGGGCAGAGCTCGGGAACGGGCAGAGCCGGGGAACCGGCAGACCGGGGCCAGAACTCGCGTGGGAGGGGGGGGCCGAGCTAGCTCCCCGTGGGGAGGGGAGGAAGGCCCCGGCCGCAGGCACAGCAGACCTGGCAGGGCCTAAGTGTGAGAATGGGATGGCCCAGGATTCTTTCAGTGGCTGGAATGGCTTAGGAATTTTTAGAGCTGGGATTCCTCTTTGGAGTGCAGGTAACCCCAGCTGGGGCCCTCCCTGGGGCTGTTTGCCCTGGCACTGCTCCTGCTTGCCCGGGGCTGCAGCGCTGAGCTCGGCCCGACCCTGCCAAGGGAAGGAGCCCCTGGGGCCATGCAGGGACCCCCTGAGCCATGGGGATCAGGGACCCCCTGAGCCATGGGGGATGCAGGGACCCCCAGCCCTGGGGAACGGTCCCCCAGCCCTCGGGGATTTGGGGTCTGCCCCGCACCCGGCTGCGGATGATGGTGATGCAGGGTTTTTGTTGCTGGAGGAGGAGATGATGATGATGCGGGTTTTGTTTTCCGGGAGGTTCCCTCAGGCCCCCCCCGCTGTGTCAACCGCCAATGGCCAGACCTCCGGCGCCCGGCCCCCTCAGATCCTTCTGTCATCTCGGAGAGGCCGGCTCCTGCCCGAGCAGGGACCACCCTGATCCCTCCCGTGATCCCTGCCCCGGCAGGACCAGCCTGAGCTCTGCCAGTGATCCCTGCCCAGCCCTGGCCTGCCAGTGATCCTGCCCCAGGGACCAGCCCCTGAGCTCTGCCGGTCCCTGCCCAGCCCGATCCCGCCAGTGATCCCTGCCCCGAGCAGGACCAGCCTGGGCCTTCCCTGCC